>KN471130.1:0-24594 GCA_000787095.1 Periophthalmodon schlosseri
CCTGCTCACTGACCTCTCCAGACGAGCATTACGAGAGCTGCAGTACATCCAGAATGCTGCTGCTCGAGTCCTGACTAGAACTAGGAAGTACGAGCACATAAATCCTGTGCTCAGGTCTCTGCACTGGCACCCTGTGGCTCAGAGAATAGACTTTAAAGCAGCTCTGCTTGTGTACAAGTCTCTCCATGGCTTAGCACCAAAGTACATCACCGACATGTTAGTGCCATATGAACCATCTCACTCTGAGGACTTCAGGGACCAGCCTCCTGCTGGTGCCCAGAGTCAGGACTAAACATGGGGAATCAGCGTTTCAGTTTTATGCAGCTAAAACCTGGAACTGTCTTGCTGAAGATGTGAAAACAGGCCTTACTTTGACAATGTTTAAATCCAAGCTCAAAATGGTTCTGTTCAGCTGTACATATGATGAAAGGTTTTTATTATGCACTTTTCTCTTTTAATGTTATTTTTATGATGATTATTTGTGATTATGTTTTGATTTGTTGTATTGCGATTTTAATGTCTTTCTTATTCTGTAAAGCACTTTGAATTACTTTGTGTATGAATTGTGCTATACAAATAAACGTGCCTTGCCTTGCCTCTTGGGTTTTTGTGTCAGTGGTATAAATGAGTTTCAGTATTATCATTTATCATCTTTATCGAACTTCAGAAGTCTACTGCTATAATAACGTCATGACAGCAAATTAATAGTTTACTTTTTGATTAGGCTAAAAAAAAATGTAGTATGTAATTTATGTATAAGAACCATCACCTTCACTTCAGTGCTCTGAGCATGTGCAGTAGTAAGGGGGGGGATATCTCAGTGGGGGTGCAGTGTTTGGCAGAACACCGGACCTGGCATTAATATAAATGAGCAGGTTCAACATTTGTGGATTTTAATTTTGGGGATTCCTTGTGTACAGGGGTTGGTTTCTAAAGCATCACAACATTCCTAACAGCTTGTAAACTGAAAATTTAGCTTTTTAACGTTCATGGTTCATTATGAAGCCATTTTGGTTTCTGGTTAATGTCTATAATTACTAGACCTGTCCACATAAAACAAAACTGGACAGAAAGAGTAACGTCTTCTCTATCAGCACATATTAAAGGTCCAAAATGGACTCTTGTGAGCTTTAAAACATGCTATAATGTTGTTATTTCCTCAAAAACATACATGGAGTTGTGTTTTGTTTCATTCACACATGTTTGAGTAACACTTTATTATTAGTCTGTCTACATCTCCAAAGCTCAAAATGCTCTGTACCACCTTGTGATGTCATGAAGCGGTAATTTTCAAGTTAACAACTACCTTTTACCTTTAGTTCAGTAGAGATTGGCAACTCCAGGGCTGAAATGAATCAAATGATTCTAGTGAAGGTGTATGGAGTTTAAAAACACAGTGGAGCGCTTCCTGTATTACCACATGACATCACAAGGTGGAACAGTGTTTTCAATTTGAGAGAAGAACTCAGTCTAAATATGCAGGGTTTGTGTGTTAAACATGTGTGAATGAAAGAAGGTATGTTTGTGATGTTTCCTCTATTTAGTATGTTTTAGCAGTGTGCTAAAGTGTTTGTAAGAGCTGGTGATTGTTCAACAGATTTACCCCAAACTTTCGTCACGTTTGTTTAGCCTATCCATAAAAATTTTAATCGTTCTGTGAAAATCTTTGAAAAATACAAGACTGGCCCAAGTCCTGATGTTATCCCTGTCATTTTGGGATTGAAAAAGCTTCAATACATTGATCTAATTATGATTTAGTGTCATAATCCACATAACACATTCAAATCAAAGATCACAGTAGAAAACACATAATTTTTACTTGACGATACTGGGTTTAAAGTGACCATGATCTTGTTCTTGTTTCATCCACAGCCTCTGGACGTAGCTCGCACTCTGACCGGCGGTTGTCACGGCCTCTCCAGGAAGTACATGCACTGGCAGGAGGAGCTGATCGTAGGTGGGACCACCAAGAACGGCAGCGGGCCCCTCCTCAGGTAACCCCACCCCCTGCCCCCCTCAACTCATAAACACAGTGTATTCTGAACTATAGACTGCATAAAGAAGTGGACTAAGTGAGTGTGACATTACCCATAGCGTTTGGCTCCAGTCAAATGAAGCTCATCGAGGCTAGCATTTATAGGGGCCAATTTGGAGCCGAGTTCCATATTTGGAAGTCCGACCCCGAGTATCATAACAACCAAAGAGCCAATCTGGAGTGAGGCTATTAAAGGTAATTGCCCTTAGCCACACTGTCGCTCAAACCTGTTGCTAACGCTAGCGAGAGCGATCTCACTAGCGTTGGCAAAAGGGACCTGATTTGTCTGTCTCTGGCGTTGTTTAGCTGCAGATCATATCCCACACCCCCTATCTCTTTTACTCGTTCCTTCTCTCTCCCTTCATCCCTCTCTCAATTCTTCTGACCCAATCTCTTTTATTCTCTCTGTCTCTCTCTTGATATCTATCTCTCTCCCTCCCTTTCTCCCTTTCTCTCCCTCTCTTTCTCTAACTCCCCCGCCCAAACTGACTGCCTCTCTCTCCTCTCTCTGTTCTCTCTCTTTCTCTCTACTCCTCCCACTCTCTCTTTTACTCTCTCTCCCGACTCTCTATCTTGTTCTATCTCTCTCCCTCCCTCTCTCAATTCTTCTGCCTCACTCCCTTTTCTTCTCTCTGTTTCTCTCTCTCTCTCTCTAGCTGTCTGTCTCTCTCCCTCTCTTTCTCTTTCTCTCTCTCTCGTTCCTTGTCTTTCACTTTCTCCCCATCTTTAACTGACTGCCTCTCTCTTGCTCTCTCTGCTCTCTCTTTGTCTCTCTTTACCTCCCCTTCTCTCTTTCTCTCCCCCTCCCACTCTCTCTTTTACTCTCTCTCTCCTCCCCTCTCTCTATCTCATCCTTCCTCTCTCCTTCCATTTATCCCTCTCTCTAGATCACATCCCATAATAACAGAACTGGAGAGTTTAATGGCGTGTTGTGAGAGTGAATAATTGGCGCTGGTTGGATGGGCTGATGGCACAGACTGGCAGCCTCGCTTCTGCCAATTTAACTCAGGGCAATTGGGGCTACAAGAGTCACTTACCACCATGAGAATGGAGCAGAACCAGGCCCGGCATGGTGGTCTTTCCCCTCACCGCTAGAAGGTCCTGGGTTCGATTCTGGGCAGTGCAGGGCCAGTCTGTATGGAGCGTGTTCTCAGCCGGACGATTGTGGTTAAATAAAGGTCAATGAATGCTGAATGAATGAATGCCGAAGCTTTTTCAGTTCCAATACCATATCGATACTTTGATTTATCGATACTTTGACCTGATAGCAATCGATACCAGTGTAGGAACATAAAAGGCACTTATTTCCTTAAAACATAGTTAACTTATGGGCATGGTCACATTTTTATATAGCACTTTTCCACCTTCAAGGCTCAAATCACTTTAAATCAAGGAACCACTCACCCATTCACCAGTCTATGCAGACACTGGGGGTGAGGTGGGTTAAGTGTCTTGCCCAAGGACACAACTACAGCATGCATCTGTGGGAGCAGGAATCGCACCACCAACCTGTGGGTCAGTGGATCTGACCACTCAACCAATGATGAGAGAGAGAGAGAGCAGGATTCAAACCGCCAACCTTTGGATCAGTGGACAAACACTCTACCAACTGAGCCACTGTTGCCCTTATTACACAGAGATCCAGTAGTGTTATGTAACTGTTATTTCTTCTTCATGTCACGACTGAACAGCTTTATATGAATAAAGGTTCAAACATTAACCAAGGCCTAACCAAGATATCGACTTCCTCTCGACCAATATCATGGAACCCGATCCAGCTCATTTTAAAATATTATTTTCAAAAAAGAATCATTGACAGAAGAACATATTCAGTTGAGCTGAGTCTGTCTTGTCATTAAAGGTCCTATATTACACAAACATGACTCTTGTGAGCTTTAAGCCATGTTATAATGTTGTTACCTCCTCAAAAACATAACTGGAGTTGTGTTTTGTTTCATTCATACATGTTTGAGTAACCCTTTGTCTACATCTCCAAAGCTTAAAAAGCTCTGTTCCACCTTGTGATGTCATGAAGCGGTAGTTTTCCAGTTAACAGCTCCTTTTACCGTTAGTTCAGTAGAGATTGCAAATTCCAGGGCTGTAATGATCCAAATGATTCTAGTGAAAGTATATGGAGTTTAAAAACACAGTGGAGCACAAGGTGTTGAGTTGAGTTTATAGAAAATTATATCACTACGCAGACAATTATTCTATTCAGTTTTGTATATTATTTGAACCTTAACCAAGACATTTATGAGCAAATTTAGGACACAGAGGAGGAAGACACTTTTGTCCTTTCAGTGGTTCAGCCCCTCACCTCTGACCCCTCCCTTTCCCAGCACTATAACAACTTTGCACTTTAAAATGAGGTCTAGTCTATGCATCTTATGATTGACTTATCTATACCTTTATTCTAAAACTCTGCTCCTCTTCGGGCCTTTTAAATCGCTCCTCTGGTATAAACACATGGATTGATTTGAATATAAACTATTGTTGTGTCTGTCCCTCTGTCCAGTGCTCAGGCGTTGCAGACCATGTTCCAGCTGATGACCCCTAAGCAGATGTTTGAGCATTTACGCGGCTACGACCAAGTTTCACACATCAACTGGAACGAGGAGAAGGCCGCCGCCATCTTGGAGGCCTGGCAGAGGAAGTACTCTGAGGTAACAACCACAAAAACACCCAAACCGAAAAGGAGAAATATTGTCAATCCTATATGTAACCCATAGACTGTATAAAGACGTGGAGTGTGACGTCACCCATTATGTTCGGCTCCAGTCAAATGAAGCTCATCGAGGCTAGAGGTTATAGGTGCCAATTTGGAGCGGAGTTCCGTATTTGGAATTCTGACTGCGAGTATCATAGCAACCAAAGAGCCAATCCAGAGGGAGGCTGATGAAAGTAGCAAACATTTTAAGACTAGAGTGACGAGTCTGACAGCAGTAGTTACAGAGAGAGGGGCCACAGTTTTTCAATAGAAAGTGAATTGGAGCTGGAAGTGCACCCATCCTCACTTCCTATTTGGAACGCGGCAGGTAGGAGGTTAGCTATGTCCATTTATATATACAGTCTATGATATAACCCCTCTGTCACCAGAATACCAGAATAATTCCCAAACCACCAAACCCTCAGCGTAAACAAAATCAAAACTCTCAAACACCAAAACATAAAAAAAGGGATATAAATACACGATACAAACCTGGATGATGGCCCCAGCCCCTAACCCCTCATTCACTCCACAGCCCTGCACTCTTAATCAGACTCTATAGAGACTCATTCACAGAGAGATTCAGACACACAGCTCACTACATTCAGGTCATGTGACTCTGCCGTTTGAGTGAAAAAAAGTCTAAACTCTGATAAAAAAACTTGATTTGTGTCATAAATAATGATCAGATTGGACTGGCAAGTCTTTATGGACCAGTAATTTTTGTCAAGCTGGATCTCACGTAAACAGACTGGATTTAAAAAAAAAAAATGTCTGAGATGTAGAAATTCTTGCTCTGTTAACAGCTCAAGCTAAGGTAAGCAGTTAACGCTAGCAGCTTTACACCCTAACGATTTATTTAAGAGTGTTTTATTCATAATTAGGATCAATAGTGCGATAAACCAGCTCTTCTGTCTGCTTCATTCAGTCATATTGTGTTCAGTTAAAGACCTGTCTCTGTCCGCTGTTGTTTTTCCCCCTCTCGCAATGCATTGTGGTCTATATTGACCGCTCTACTGACCACTGCCACTACTTTTCAAGGTGCATTGTGGGAATTTTTGAGTGCACTACTTTTGCACCAACTGGTCATGGTGTGACCCCTAAACTAGACTAGAAATTTAGGGTGTGGACATTCAGACACACCCTAAATTTCTAGTCTAGGTCACCGGTTCTAAATAGTTTTACAAATCACTCTTTCTGTGGTTATTGCTGTTATTCTCATGCTCTAAACACATATAATGATCCAAGATAAGCCCCAAAAGTCATCTGGTTTATATTTGATGGGTCTGTTTTGTATTGTATTATATAGTAAGGATGAACTTAAAACGCATCACAGTTCATTCTTTGAAAAAGTAGGTTGGCCATTGCTATCTGTCAGAAGACAGATGTATGTACTAAAATGTATTTATAAAATTTATTTATAAGAGACTATGGCGATAGACTGACTCAATATCTCACCTATTTGTTGAACTTTGGTACGGGAACTTTTAATACAAGATCTCATGATTGTACAAGGCTAAAAAGTGGACAGTAGAGAGGAGGAGAGAGGGAGAGGATAGGAGGGGGGGAGAAAGGGAGAGGAGGAGAGAGAGGGAGGGAGGAAGAGAGAGAAAGAGGAGAGAGGGAGTGAGAGGGAGGGGAGAGGAGAGAGAGAGAGGAGAGGAGGAAAGGAGGAGAGAGGAGAAGGAGGGAGGAGGAGAGAGAAAGAGAAGAGGAGAGAGGGAGAGAGGAGGGGGGAGAGAGAGGAGGAGACAGGGAGGAGAGGAGGAGAGAGGGAGGAAGGAGAGGGAGGGAGGAGGAGAGAGAAAGAAAGCAGAGGAGAGAGGGGAAAGAGGAGAACTTTTAATCCAAGATCTCCCGATTGTCTATTTCTAACTGGCCGCACTAGAACTGAAATGGGAAAAGCTTTTGGTTATTTTACTTCCCAAAAATGGAATACATTTCAAGAACATACAAAACTGGATAGATTGGTGCCACTAATGCACTTTAATAATCTGGAGATAAACATTTATAATCACACCTGTTTTAAAAGGACCTATGCAGTTACGTGGTTTGGGATTCCTTGTATAATTTTTGCTCTCTGTTTCCAGGTCGTTCTGAAGAGCATGGCTGTGAACTCATCTCAGAAGGTCTTGACGTTCACCACCACGACTCTGGAGGACATCCTCAGGTCCTTCTCTGACATCAGCGTGATCCGAGTGGCCAGCGGCTACCTCCTCATGGTAACAACACGAAAGAGAAATGATCTGGCTCTGTATGATGATATAAAATTATAACTAAAAATAAGTCCCAAAAGTGATTCATATCTGGTTTATATTTGATGTGTCTGTTTTGTATTGCAACATATTGTAATGATGAACTTAAAACCCATCACTGTTCACTCTATGAAAAAGTATGTTGGCTATCGCTATCACTGTCAGAAGAGAACACATCTAAAAACTGAATAATAGAGAAGAGGAGAGAGGGAGAGAAGGAGAGGGTGAGGAGGAGATGGGAGGAGAGAGGAAGTGAGAAGGATGGAAGGAGGAGGAGAGAGGGTGAGGAGAGAGGCAGAGGAGGAGATAGGAGGAGAGGGGTAGGGAGGAGGAGAGGAAGAGAGAGGGGGAGAGAGGGAGAGGAGAGCAGGAGAGTGGAGGAGAGAGGCAGAGGAGGAGATGGGAGGAGAGAGAAAGGGAGAAAGAGGAGGAGAGACAGAGAGGAGGACAGAGGGAGTAAGAGGGATAGAGGAGGAAAGAGGGAGAGCGAGGAGGAGAGAGAGGGAGAGAGAGGAGGAAGAGAGAGGGAGAGGAGGAGAGAGGGAGAGAGAGGAGGAGAGAGACACAATTTATAAATGCAAATTCATTCAAAATCATTGTTAAATTGTGAGTAGAAAATGTATTGGTGACAGCTCCAGCTCCCACAAATGAATGCTGCTGTTGTGTCCTTGACACTTAACCCACCTCACCCCCAGTGTCTACATACACTGGTGTATGAATGTGTGTGTGAATGGGTGAGTGGTTCCTTGTTGTAAAGCGCTTTGAGCCTTGAAGGTGGAAAAGCGTTATATAAAAATGTTATCGTTAACCATTTACTGTAAATACAAATTCTGAAGCCAACTTTGGGAACTAAATCGGTAAAGTAAATGTACCCAGCCTCCTCTGATAGTGTTTGTGTGGTGTTCTCTCCTCAGCTGGTGTATGCTTGTCTGACCATGCTGCGTTGGGACTGTGCTAAGTCCCAGGGGGCTGTGGGGCTGGCCGGGGTCCTCCTGGTCACTCTGTCTGTGGCTGCCGGACTGGGACTCTGCTCTCTCCTGTCCCCCCGGGGGCTCCCCTCCACCCCCGCCACTACACAGGTACAAATGTGTTCTCCAGACGTCTATGAGGAACTGTAGCTAGATTAAAGGGCCCATATCACGCTATTTTAAAGGGCCCATATTATGCTGTTTTCTGATCTCTGTTAGAATGTTGTTACCTCCTCAAACACATACCTGGAGTTGTGTTTTGTGTCATTCCCACATGTTTGAGTAACTTTATTATTAACCTGTCTACATCTCCAAAGCTTTAAATGCTGTGTTCCACCTTGTGATGTCATGAAGCTTTTCAAGTTAACAGCTACCTTTTACCTTTAGTTCAGTAGCGATTGGCTAGAGCTGAAATTTTCCAAATGATTAGTGAAGGTGTATATAGTTTAAAAACACAGTGGAGCACTTCCTGTATTATCACATGATATCACAAGGTGGAACAGAGTGTTTTCAGTCTGAGAGAAGAACTCAGCCTAAATATGCAGGGTTTGTGTGTTAAACATGTGTGAATGAAACAAAACACAACTCCAGTCATGTTTGTGATGAGGAAACAACATTAGAACAGAGATCAGAAAACAGCATAATATGGTGGAGGGTCTACCACTTGCTTGTCTCCATGGAGATGTTTTTCCACAGCTTCAGTCACAGGTGTTTAGTTGTTGTTTGTCCACAGATCTGACCTGTAATTTGGCCTGGTGGTGTCACTTGCTTGTCATTTGAGTAAGTTGATAAGTTTAATGCTATATACCGAGTTACTGCTTTGCCCGGAATGTTCCACAGTATGACATTAAACTTAATCTCCATGGAGACAAGCAGATGACACCACCACCACCAGGCCAAGTTAAAGGTGTGGAGAGGCACCTGCTTTCAATAAGAATAAAGCTGGATAGACACATTTAATGCCAAACTGTGGAAAATTCAGGCAAAGCCATAACATCTCCATGGACACAAGCAGGTATCGGACCGTCCATCAGAAAAGGACCTTTAATTTTACACAATTTAAATGTATTTTCAACATAAGTTCAACAAAACTACACATTGGCTAATTCGCTAAAAGCCTAGCTCTAGCCCCTATACTTACACTGTTGTACCCTTGTCTGCATTAGGTGTTACCCTTCCTGGCCCTTGGTGTGGGGGTTGATGACGTCTTCCTCCTGGCCCATGCCTTCAGTGAGACGGGACAAAACAAGAGGATCCCATTTGAGGTAAGGAATCATACCATCAACCTCCCATCTGCCTCAGTGCCACCCGTGTGCCACCCGTGTGCCACCCGTGTGCCACCTGTGTGCTCCTTTACCTCCACCTCAGAGGAATGTGTGAATGCAAGGCCTGTTTGGAAAAGTATCAGACCAACTTTGTCCCACACACTGGAGTTTATCGAAATTAATACTGAAGAAGTGAATAAGTGAATGAAGTGAATAAGTATGATCGGTCTGTAAACAATAGGTGTTTTTAGTTTCAGTGTACTTAGCTCCTCCTTCCAGATAGATATAAGACAGTGTCCACCAGTAATCTGACCAGAACTGAAGAAGCGGCTTGGATGAACAACGTCTTCACTCCTACAACATTTTGTCCAGTTGACAGATTTTGTATTTTTTTTGCTATGGATCAGACCTGGACAACTGAGAGATTACACAGATATTAATAGGAACATCCTTACCCACAATTTTGTTAACAATGTTCAAAAGATAGATCTGATTCATGATGTGACTCAGTCTAGACTGGCAGAGGAATCACATGTCAACATATTCTCTCTTGTTGATGCTAATGCTATGGTACCTGTAGTTCAGCTCAAGATAATCGAAAACCACACTGCTGCAGCTGGAGAACAAAAGTAATTTCTATATGTGAATTAAAATGTAATGGACCATAATGTAATGCAGTGATTTTCAACCAGTTGCCAGGATTGTCAGGTGTGCCTCGAACAAGTTTCCAATTTGAATGAACCATTTCAAGTTATTTAATGTAATAATTGGCCTTTTTGGAGTGTTCTAAAGTGAACCAGAAAAGACACAAAAATGACTACTATTGCCCCTAGTCCCTGATAACAGTGACAGGGACATTATTTACACTTTTTTGCTCAAACTGTTTCATTTAAAAGCCTAATTTATTTTTAGTGAATGGTCTGGCGCAGGATTTTTTTCAACAGCAAAAGTCTGCCACGACTCAAAAAAGATTGAAAAACACTGATGTAATGGACCACCTCAGTTCCAATACCAGACAACTTTAACAGCAGTTTGTCTGTATGTAAGAGTGTGTGTGTGTGTGTGTGTGTGTGTGTGTGTGTGTGTGTGTGTGTGTGTGTGTACGTGTGTTTGTGTGTGTGTGTGTGTGCGCGTGTGTCTCCTGTCACCTGTGTGGATGTTGACACTCTGTGGATCACAGTGACTTTTCATCTCAGGGAAAAACACAGTCTTCTGCTTTTTTGTTCCTGTGGCTGCCCCTCCCTTTCATTCTCTCCCTCCTTCCCTCCCTCCCTCTCTTTCCTTCCCTCCTCTCTCTCTGTCCCTCTTCTCTCGTTTACTTTGCCTCCTTCTCTCTCCCTCACTCTCTCTCTCCCTCCTCTCTCCTTTACTTTCTTTATCTCTCCCTCTCTCCCTCATTTGCCCCCTCTCTCTCCTCACTCTCTTTCTCCCTCCTCTCTCCTTTACTTTCTTTATCTCTCTCTCTCTTTCATATGCCTCCTTCTCTCTCCCTCACTCTCTCTCTCCCTCCTCTCTCCTTTACTTTCTTTATCTCTTTCTCTCTCCTCGCTCTCTCTGTCTTTCCCTCCCTCTCTCTCTCCCTCCTCTCATCTCCTTTACTTTCTTTCCTCTTCTCTCTCTCCCTTTCCCCTTCTTTCACCCCTCTCTCCCTCTTTTCTTCTTTTCCTTTGTGTGAGTGCGATGGAACCTAACCAGTCTCAGACCTGATCCGTCCTGTCTAACACTCGTCTTGTCTGGTCCTGCGTGTCTCCACACATGAGGTGCCCACATCTCTTGTGGTCTCCAGACACTGGTCCTCCATTGCAGGTCCTCCTCTGCAGGCCTCCAGACGCAGGTCCTCCTCTGCGGGACCTCCTCTGCAGGCCTCCAGACACAGGTTCTCCTCTGTAGGCCTCCAGACGCAGGTCCACCTCTGCAAGCCTCCAGACACAGGTCCTCCTCTGCAGGCCTCCAGATGAATGTTTTGAAGAAAAATACAAAAAAAAGACGAATTTGGTTATGTTCCCAACAAGGTTATATAAGGTGATGCTTGTTTAAGTCACAGACCTGAACCTGTTGTTAAATATTTTATAAAAATTAGACTTATTTCGGTCACAGTAACAATACTAATCAGTTTCTTCATTTTTCTCATGAATTCTGTGTATTTATTTTTGTTTGCTCAAAGCCAAAGCTTGAACTCAAAAACTTTAGTCAGGATGTTACCACTAACAGGGTAAAAATAACCCCTCAAATCATTTGAAAAGTACTTTTTACTTTTCAGTCCAGTTCAAAAATGTAGTGGAGTAGAAAGTACAGATACCTGCTCTCAAATTTAGTGAAGTAAACGTAAAAAGTATCCACTGTAAAATGTACTTAAGTACAGATACCTAAAAATTTTACTTAAGTACAGTACTTTTCTACTTGTACTTCGTTACCTTCCATCACTGACTGAATCTTTACAGAAGACAGCAGTCAGCCTGTATAATCAGTGTGGTGTTCTTCTTAGAGTTCAGGCTTCATTATGTTTGTCTAAACACAGTTTTTAAATTGCTGTAAATCAGACCTATTCTGCAAACTGGATGTTTCAGAGCTTTTAACCATGTTCTAGTTGCTTCTTCTCATTGAGCCTCTGAAGTTGTATTTGGAGTGATTCATATTTGAGTAATCTTTAATCACTTATTTTCAAGATGCCATTTTGCCGATCTAACCCGTTTTCACCTCCACCGGTACACGGCCACTGTGACGTACGCACTTCCTTCCCCAGTTTTATTTTCATAATTGGTGATACTCGTAGGATTTGACAGCGTCGCGTAATCATTTTGGTACAAATGAAACAAAATGGGCTGCTCAGTGTGATGTGCAGCTATCCATAGGGGGCAGGCCCGTTGTTAGACATTTTGGGGCCCGGGGGAAGAAATCTCACATGGGCCCCCTTGTAATATAAATTAATAGGATGAAGATCAGATTCTGGGCCCCTAAAACCCTGGGGCCCGGGACAACAGACCCCTTTGCCCCCCTCTGTCTACTCACCTGATAGGAGGGGCTGAGAGCATGCGGCGCTTTGTTGTGATGACGTTTATGGCGACGTCAGCTCCCACTGAGCACCACAGTTTTCAAACATGGAAGTCAGCGGACTTGTTTCTTTTTATTAAATATTTTAGATTAATTTTATGATTTAGAATGTGCAAATTATAACATAATGAGCCACGGTGTCAGGGATTATAACTATAGAACACACACAAGGTACAATAGGGTTGATTTAGTTGATATAGCTCTGAACTAAAATAGTTTTTGCTTCTGATGTAACAAGAATAAGAAAACTGATAGTATGCAGATAGGACAGGAGATCATGGAGCTTATCACTGTTGTAAATAAGCAAGTCTACCTTTGCATTTTCACATAAAAAACTATATATACAGTAATATTGGCATTGGCCCCCACTCTCACTATAACAACAGCCACTTCCCTTCATTCATCTTAAATGACTAGGTGAAAAACTGTTGGCTAATGCTAGCTAGCTCGTAACGTAATGCTATTTGAGAGGGACTTGTTTAATAGCACAAATCAGCTCACCTGTTGTAGCTCCAGCTAAGTCACTTCTTCGTGGTCAGATTGTGTTAAAGTAAACCTCAGATTAAAGTCTAACAAAACCTCAGAGCAGAGACAGAGCAGTGCCTACAGTTAGCATCACACCCTCAGGGAATGTTGATGACATTAGCTGCATCTATTATCAACTATCAACAGATCAGCCCCTTTTCAGATTTCAGGATTTCAAGATTTCATTCATCTGAAGTTGTAGTAACTCACCATACTCCTCTGTGTATTTTTACCTCTTTGTACTTCAAACAGAGGTAGACACGGGGATTATGGGAGAGCACTTGAGGGCTTCCAGAACCTTCACAATCACTGTCAGTCACATAAGTATTGCGATAATTGTAGATAATCTTAAGTACTACACACTGGCCGTAGGCTGCTCTCAACAGCATTGGGTTTCATTACATTTCCTTCAAGTCTATAAATCTGGTTTGCTATAGAAGGTTCCCTCCCACTGTGAATATGTACAATTTATGTGTTGTCATAAAAGTCAGAGGTGAACAAATACTGTAATAACCACATTTGAAAACAGAGTATGTGCCATAGCCGTCTGCCTCCAGGATACTTGATATGATGCTGTGTTTAACTGGTGTTAACTTGCTAGCTGCAGCATTCCAAATAGGGAGTGAGCATCGGTGCTGTTCCGGCTCCATTGACTCACTTTCTATTGAAAGTGTGTTTTTATTTTGCTATTGTGTCTGTAAATCAAGATATGAACATTAATAACAGACCAATCAGGCACCTTCTTTCCCCAAGGTCGCTCCCGCTAGCAAAGCAAGGCAAGTTTATTTGTATAGTATAATTCTTACACAAAGTAATTCAAAGTGCTTTACAGAATAATAAGAAAGACATTAAAATCACAATACAAGCAAATCAAAACATAGGAGGGCAAGCGTCTGTCAGCATGCGGTTGTCAGCCCCTTCTATGTTTCATCATAAAATTCACGTTAAAAGAGAAGAGTGCAAAATAAAAATAATGTTAGCAACAGGTTTGATTGACAGTGTTGCCAAGCTGCTGCCTGCTAAACCAGCGGTGTGGGCGGGAAGGGGCATTACCTTCAACAGCCTCGCTCCAGATTGGCTCTTTGGTTGCTATGATACTTTGTGATCAGAATTCCAGATATGAAACTCTGCTCCAAATTGGCCCCTATAACTGCTAGCCTCGATAAGCTTCATTTGACTAGAGTCGAACGCTATGGATGACGTCACACTCACTTAGTCCACTTCTTTGTACAGTCTGTGGTTATAACATCTTTAACTTTTGACTTCAGACTCACTTTTGTTGAAAAGTTTAATTCTAAATATTGATCTTTATAAAAAGATTTTTTCCATTTTGAGGACTTTTAACCAAGAACAGAATATTTTGTTTTAAAATGTTTATTGCTTAAGTAATGGTTCTATATTTATATCACTAGAAACACATGGGTTAGTATCCCTTAGGTTTTGGAAAGCTGAAAAATTGTTACTGATAATACCATAGCGATTAAGGATTCAAAACAGTAAAAACTAGCCCAAACTGTCATACATTTCGGAATTGTATCACAAATACAAAATGTATTTGCTTGTGGTTTTCTCAGGATCGGACCGGGGAGTGTCTGAAAAGAACCGGAGCCAGCGTGGCGCTCACCTCCATCAGTAACGTCACAGCATTTTTCATGGCGGCTCTCATCCCCATCCCAGCCCTTAGAGCCTTCTCCCTCCAGGTACAGTTTAATCTCATCCCCATCCCAGCCCTTAGAGCCTTCTCCCTCCAGGTACAGTTTAATCTCATCCCCATCCCAGCCCTTAGAGCCTTCTCCCTCCAGGTACAGTTTAATCTCATCCCCATCCCAGCCCTTAGAGCCTTCTCCCTCCAGCTATAGTTTAAGCTCATCCCCATTCCAGCCCTTAGACCCTTCTCCGTCCAGGTACAGCTGAATCTCATCCTTTCTGCTCTAGTTTTTAGTCGTTTAGTCTAGAAATTGGTTGATGGAGTCATACATACACTTCACACTTGAGCATAGACCCTATCAAAACGGGGACTAACCCCGGAAATGAACCTAGAATAGACCAAGACTAGAACAGGACTACATCAGGACTACTGTGCTCAAACCAGGTCAAAACAAGTGCTAGTGTGAATGGATTATATAGATTTATATGGCCCACAGCAGAAAGGAGACAGCCTGGAGTGAGTTAACTTGCGATTTGGGAGTCACCTTTAACCTTTAACCACTGCTTACAAATTGTTTCCTTTATATATAGATCCTGTGGCCTTGTCAGTTTGGGTCAGATATGGGGTCTGATTCTCAATAGATAATTTCCAGTGACAACATGCTGGGGGTGTTCTACATGTATCTCTGTGGTGGAACGTTTAGCAGTTACCATGGAGACACAATGCACACATTAGCAAACACAACCAAAAAAGTTTTAAGATTGTTTGAAAACTCAAGAAAAAAAAAACAGAATGGATTTAAACAGCACATTTTCAGGAGCCTATGATCAATACGAGCATTCATGGTCCTGTTTAGGAATTTGATTTTCAACAAAAAGGTGAGAGCGATTAACTGAAAACTGTTGACTAGTGCTAGCTAGCTTGTAACCGTAATGTTATTTGAGAGGGACTTGCTTAACAGCACAAATCAGCCCGCCTGTTGTAGTCCAGCTAAGTCAGTTCTTTATGGTCAGATTGTGTTAAAATAAGGCTCAGATTAAAGTTTAAGAAAGCCTCAGACAAAGAAGTGCTTACAGTTAGCATCACACCCCCAATAGTTCACTCCCTTTTTGTCAACTAATGTATAAGGCATGTCACCAAATTACATCTGGCTGGCATATTCTTCACTGGCTCTTGATGAAGGCTATATTTCAAATTTATTTTATGAGTTGAAAACATGAAAAACACAACTAGTTAATTTTGAGTTATCACAAGAGTTATTCTTCACTTTCCTAACGCATTCCGAGCATCCTAATTATTCACAACGATGAGTTTATAAGTCCTTCCCCAACTCTCAGAGACCAAAGCGGAGTTTTGTTTTCATGCTAACGCTAACAACAACTAGCATCAGGCACCACAGCCCCTTTAAAATTTCAAATCTAGCCACAATTGCAATGCTTGTCTGAAAAATTGAAATTCTATATTTTTCTAACATCGTTTAACCCTACTTTTTTCATTCCTCAAACTGTGTCTGTGTGATATATTCAGGTTTCTGGATGTTTTGCGGTTAGCCCAGTGTCTGTTCAGATGTAACCAAATCCCTCTACATATGAGTGTACTTGGAGATCCTTGGAAAGTGCTTTTGTTAAGTTGTAATATCTGCGTGGGAGGTTTGAAAAGCCATAGTCTAGCTAGCCCATATATTTGTGTCTAAAGGTGGGCCATATGTAAATAGTTATAGAGGTTACTGCAAAAGCAAAAAAACAGGACAGAAAGAGCCCAGGTTGACAAAGCGTTTCCAATTGTCACCCCATAGTTGTTATTAAGTCTACAGCAGTCGGCCGGGAGCTCAAAGTCTTATGCAAGATCTCTGTGTTATGTAAATGCTTAGGTTGAAATGAGTTCACTTTCCGTTGCATACCATGAGGCTGTAGTAGACCAGTGAAAAAACTCCTTACTCAAATATACAGTATGTTTTGGCTGAAGTCTTGGGTAATCTGACTATGCTCGCTGTCCAATTATAGTCTGATTTCTGCAGAGAACCAGTCAGACAATAACAGAAGTGTGTAGTAATTTAAAAACTGAAAGCATTTAAAACAACTTCAGCTGACCAAAGTGCTTCACATAAAACAGATACAAAAAGAACAACAAAACACCAAGATATCCACTCTAGCTAGTATTAAATGCCAGGGAGGAGAGATGAATTTTCAATCTGGTCTTAAACTGGCGGAGGGAGGCTTGCACATAATAACAGTTTTGCAAATTTATATTCATGGGTTACAACTTCCTGTTTATAGGTGACATTTTGAGGACTTTTGACCATTGATAGATATTGATTGATAGATAGATGTTTTGTTTTAATTGTTAGTTGCTATAACAACGCTGCAACTTTGTCATCAATCTGAAACCCATTTTTTTTTACCTTGAGCAAAACTTTATTTATTACCAGCTAGTTTAGAATGTAACAGGAAAAACACACTTTTTCGCACCTAATTGACACTTTGCAGGTGATGTCATCAATATTCCCCGGGGGCGATGCTAACTGTAAGCACTGGTCTGTCTGAAGCTCTGTTACTGCTCTGTTACACTTTAATCTGAGTTTGTTCTTTGTTTTAACACAATCTGACCATAAAAAACTGACTTATCTGAACTACAACAGGTGAGCTGGTTTGTGCTGTTAAACAAGTCCCTTTCAAAAAACATTACAGTCACAAGCTAGCTAGCATTAGCTAACAGTTTTTCAGTTAGTCACTCTCACCTTTTTAGTCACTCTCCCTTTTTGTTGAAAAATCTAATCCTAAATAGGACCATGAACTCTCGGATTGATCACAGGCTCCTGAAAATGTGCTCTTTAAATCCATTTTGTATTTTTTTGAGTTTTCAGATGATCTATGAAGACTAGGAAGAAGAAATCCTCCTCTAGAAAAGTTACATATTGCACGTTTTAAGACCCCATATTACACTATTTTATGATCTCTGTTCTAATGTTGTTTCCTCATCACAAACATACCTGGAGTTGTGTTTTGTTTCATTCACACGTTTAACACACAAACTCTACATATTTACGCTGAGTTCTTCAAACTGAAAACACTCCGTTCCACCTTATGATGGCATGTGGTAATACAGGAAGTCTTCCATTGTGTTTTTAAACTCCATACACCTTCACTAGAATCATTTGGATGATTTCAGCCCTGGAATTGCCAATCTCTAATGAACTAAACGTAAAAGGAGCTATTAACTTGAAACCTTGAAACTTCATGACATCACAAGGTGGAACAGAGCATTTTGAGCTTTGGAGATGAAGACAGACTAATAATAAAGGGTTACTCAAACATGTGTGAACGAAGCGAAATACAACTCCAGGTATGTTTTTGAGGAGGTAACAGCATTATAACATGGCTTAAAGCTCACAAGAGTCCATTTTATGTAATATAGGACCTTTAAGTGTGAATACTTTCCGTGGTACTGTGGCGTCTGCACTTTGTGAGGTATCTGTGTTTGTTCCTCACAGTCAGGCCGAGGCTGGAGCTGCTTTTACAATATAAGCATGCATGGATGGATGGCTTTAGTGTAGGAGGCTGTCAAACATGATCCATTTACCTCATGGGGCTGATCCAGGGCGCCCTTCGCTTGCCCCCCCCTCTCCCACTTCCCCTTTACCCCCAAACACACGCACTTAAACACTCACACATAGCACGCCTTCTTCACTCGCGGGTTTTCTTTTGCAGAGCATTAGACACAAGATGGGCCTGATAGAATCTTGTGAATCTGAATCTGTATCAAAAGTATAATTTCGTTGGCTTAATTTTTAAATCGCTACGGCTGCAGTTATTTAGATAATACAGTGTTTACGGATCGGTTCATGTTTCAGTCTTCTCCATAGACTGTATAAAGAAGTGGACTGAGGGAGTGTGACGTCACTAATAGCGTCCAGCTCCAGTCAAATGAAGCTGTTCAAGGCTAGCAGTTATAGGGGCCAATTTGGAGCCGAGTTCCGCGAGTATCATATCAACCAAAAGAACCAATCTGGATGTGAGGCCATTGAAGATAACAGACCGCTCAAGCCCTCACCGCTGTTTTAGCAGGGAGCGATGCTTAACAACGCTGGCAATCAAACCTGTTGCTAACGCTAGCGGTAGCGACCTTGGGGAAAGAAGCCACCTGATTTGTCTGTTATTACTGTTCATTTCTTGGGTTACGGACAAAATATCCAAATAAAAATACCAGGATCATGTAGAGCGGGTTAATACGAACATTTTAAAACCAAAATGACGAGCCTGACAGCAGCAGTTACAGAGAGAGGGATGGAGAGGTGAGTGGTTCGAAACCCATTCACGATATAAACATCATTGCTAGAGCAGTCTGATCCACTGCCCCACAGGTTGGCGGTGCGATTCCAGCTCCGACAGATGAATACTGCCGTTGTGTCCTTGGGCAAGACACCTAACCCATCTCATCCCAGTGTCTGTGTACAGTGGTGTATGAATGTGTATGTGAATGGGTGAGTGGTTCCTTAATGTAAAGCTCTTTGAGTGTTTTGAAGGTGGAAAAGCCCTATATAAAAATCAGAAACAAACTCAGCGGTATCCAATTTCCAGTCTCAACAACAAGCACTTCCTGCACTTGAATCCTCTTTGCATTCACCTCCGCGTTTCCAAATCTTTCCGTTATTTCCCTCTTGCATCACTGCGAAGGCTGAGAAATGGCATCCAGATAAGACCGGAGCGCAGGAACACACACATTCATGTACGTGGGACAGATGTGAAGATAAATCTCTCCTCTGTGGGGTCAGCGTATGGTCACTCCGTGTGTGTGTCTGCAGCTCTCTGGACATTACTGGGCCAATTCACAATTAATGGGTTGTGTTCACCGTAACATTACGACATTTCTAGAATCCCTGTAGTTTAAAGGAGAGGTATATTGCACTATTTCTGATCTATGTTATAATGTTGTTTCCTTGTCACAAACATACCTGGAGTTGTGTTTTGTTTCATTCACACATGTTTAACACACAAACCCTGCATATTTAGGCTGAGTTCTCTCAAACTGAAAACACTCTGTTCCACCTTGTGATGTCATGTGGTAATACAGGAAGTGCTACACTGTGTTTTTAAACTCCTTACACCTTCATTAGAATAATTTTGACACTCTAAAGGTAAAAACAAAAACATTTAAAAAACAACTTAAAGGTCCTGTATTACACAAAATGGACTCTTGTGAGCTTTAAGCCATGTTATAATGCTGTTATCTCCTCAAAAAGGAGTTGTGTTTTGTTTCATTCACACATGTTTGAGTAATCCTGCATTATGAGTTTGTCTACATTTCCAAAGCTCAAAATGCTCTACCTTGTGATGTCATAAAGTGGTAGTTAACAGTTAACAGCAACAACATCCTTTGACCTTTTGTTCAGTAGAGCTTGGCAATACCAGGTCTGAAATTATCTAAATTATTCTAGTGAAGGTGCATGGAGTTTAAAAACACAGTGGAGCACTTCCTGTATTACCACATGACATCACAAGGTGGAACAGAGTGTTTTCAGTTTGAGAGAAGAACTCAGCGTAAATATGCAGGGTTTGTGTGTTAAACATGTGTGAGTGAAACAAAGTACAACTCCAGGTATGTTTGTGATGAAGAAACAGCATTAGAACAGAGATCAGAAAAATAGTGCAATATGGGCCCTTTAAAGTTATTATTATAGTATTGAAGAGCAAAGCTGTTCAACAGAGGCTAAAACTACCACTTCATGACATCACAAGATGGAACAGTGCATTTTGAGCTTTGGAGATGTAGACAGACTAATAATAAAGGGTTATTCAAACATGTGAATATAAGTCAGATTTTCGTAATATAGGACCTTTAACTTTAAACCGGAGACAGGTCAGAACTCTCAGGTGGAGTTCTCTGTGTAACTGTCAGACTGCAGTGTTGTTGACCTGGTTTATGCTTAATATCGCTGTAATTACTGGGCCTATCCACATGGAACAAAACTGGCACAAAGTTCAATGGCTTCTGTGTCAACACAGATAAACAAATGTGATATTCTGTTTTCACAATAGAAAGTGGTCCATTATTTAACCCAAGAGACGTGATTGTTGTCAGCTGAACGGACTTTTAGCATGAATTAAAATTAATAATGATAAGGTTCAGTGGAATCAGTATTGAGTATCGAGTCTATTCCTTAGTATCAACAATAGACTGTAAAGAAGTTGACTAAGTGAGTGTGATGTCACCCACAGCATTCGGCTCCAGTCAAATGAAGCTCATCAAGGCTAGCAGTTATAGGGGCCAATTTGGAGCGAGTTCCAACCACGAGTATTATAGTAAATAAAGAGCCAATCTGTAGCCAGGCTGTTGAAGGTAACGCCCCTTCCTGCCCACACTGCTGGTTTAGCACGGAGCAGGCACTTAGCAATGGTGTCAATCAAACCTGTTGCTAACGCTAGCAGGAGCGACCTCGGGGAATGAATGCGCCTGATTGGTCTGTTATTAATGTTCATATCTTGATTTACGAAAATAAAAACACCAGGATCACCCCACCTTTGCTGTGTTTTGTGCGTGTGTGTATATAGTGTGTAGTAGTGTGCTGTGGTCTGGCAGCTATGCAACATCCAAATTGTCCTTGAGGCTGGGCCCCAAGCTCCCCCCCAATCCCCCAACCCCTTCACCAGAGCACCTCTTTGGAATACTTAACCACAACACTGTACTGACTTCCATTACACAGAAACGTCTGGAGAGACCAGCTGAATAAATTTACAAAGTGCTGGGAGAGTCAAAGGAGTAAAATGTTTCATATTCAGCTTATGCCTTATGAAACAAAAGGGTGTGTGTGATTCTAGTAATTATGGGCACTTGGTATTGCAATATTTATACTAGTTTAGTCATATAGTTTATAACCCTAACCCTAAGTATGCATTAAAGATGAACTATGTTAGTTTTTTGGTGCTATCATAGACTGTATATATAAATGGGCATAACTAACCTGCTAGCCACCACATTCCAAATAGGAAGTGAGCATGGGTGACTCTGGCTTCAATTCACTTTCTATTGAAAAACTGTGGCCCTTCTCTGTGTAACTGCTGCTGTCAGGCTCATGTCCGAGCCTGACAGCAGCAGCCTGTGTCCGTAAACCAAGATATGAACATTAATAACAGACAAATCAGGCGCCTTCTTTCCCCAAGGTCGCTCCCACTAGCTTTAGCAACAGGTCTGATTGACAGAATTGCTAAGTGCCCACTCTCTGCTAAAACACTGGTTGGTGTAGCGGGAAGCTGCGTTACCTTCAGCAGCCTCACTCTGGATTGGCTCTTTGGTTGCGATGATACTCGCAGTTAGAATTCCAAATACGGAACTTGGCTCCAAATTCGCTGCTATAACCGCTAGCCTCGATGAGCTTCATTTGACTGGAGCCGACCGCTATGGGTGACATCACATTCACTTAATCCACTTCTTTATACAGTCTATGGGTGCCACCTGTGTGTCCTCATAAAAATGTTACTGCTCTGTTTACAGTGTTCCACAGTATGGCATTAAACTTGTCTAGGATTTATTCAATTACAGGTGCTTTTACTGTTCAAAAAATGTACTCTTCTGTGGTCGAGGCTACCTCACTACACATCTAACTTGTAGCTTGGTCTGGTGGCTTGTCTCCATGAAAACTGACAAATGTAATGCCATATTGAGGAAGATTCCAGGCAAAGAAATGACAGCAGAAAAGTTACATCTTGGATCTTTATGTCTATGACAACATAAAACAATCAGATTTACCAAACCTAGAATTTTAAAATGCAGATTAAGGTAAAAGTGATGCGGTTGTCATTATATATTTAAGGGCTGATTTGACTTGCTTGTGATTGGATTTAAGTTAAACCATGATCACCCAATGGAAGCCTACACAAACACAGGGAGAACATGCAAAAATGTTTCTAAACTTCAAAATGACCTGTTGTCTTGTGTGTTTTTGTCCAGGCTGCAGTGGTGGTGGTGTTTAACTTTGCCATGGTGCTGCTGATCTTCCCCGCCATCTTGAGCATGGACCTGTACAGACGAGAGGATCAGCGTTTCGACATCTTCTGCTGCTTCTACAGGTGGGTCCAAAGACACAGCTGACCTCCTGAAGATATGACCACACTGCAAACGTATCTCTGTTTACGCCCATAAGTTCAAATGAGTTGATTTCGTGAGCATTAAACAACGAGGAGCCGTGCATTCTGCAGTTTAAAGCATGATGTGGAGTGGCGTTCCTTGGCTCCTCATTGTTTAATGCGCTGTTACCACGGTTACAAACTGAAAGATCTCACCTGTGCATGGGAAAAGCCTGTTCACTGTCTGTAAATTCAAAATGAAACTTGACAACTCTTACTTTTTAATAGGAATTAAAGGTGCACTGTGTAACTTTTCTGGTGGAAGATGCGCCACCTTGTCTCCTAGCAGCAGCTTTGCTTGGAATGTTACACAGTAAGGTATTAAAATTGCCCTTATCCAACTACAGATGTTTTTATGGCTCAAAAATACCCTGAAAAACATGTATTGTTACTATAAGAGGGCTTGCCTCGCTACAGATCTGATCTTATACCTTCTCTGAGCTTAGTCTAGTGCTGCTTGTCTCCATGAAGATATGTTGTCTCAAATATGAATTATTTCAGTGTTTTAAATTTTAAAAACATACTCAGTTTAGCTCAAAACCAGTCAGATGTAGCATTTTTTTTTCTAAATAAATCCAAACATACTGAGGACTTTTTCCCATTTTGTTTTAAAGGTCCTATATTACACAAAACTGACTCTTGTGAGCTTTAAGCCATGTTATAATGATGTTACCTCCTCAAAAACATACCTGGAGTTGTGTTTTGTTTCATTCACACATGTTTGAGTAACCCGGCATTATTAGCCTATCTACATCTCCAAAGCTCAAAATGCTCTGTTCCATCTTGTGATGTCATGAAGCTGTAGTTTTCAAGTTAACAGCTACCTTTTAACTTAAGTTCAGTAGAGATTGATAATTCTAGGGCTGAAATGATCCAAATGATTCTAGTGAAGGTGTATGGGGTTTAACAACACAATGGAGCACTTCCTGTATTACCACTTGATGATATTACAAGGTGGAGTGTTTTCAGTTTGAGAGAAGAACTCAGCGTAAATATGCAGGGTTTGTGTGTTAAAAGTATGTGAATGAAACAGAACAAAACTCCAGGTATGTTTGTGATGAGCAAACAACATTAGAACATCATTAGAACATTAGAAAATAGCGTAATATGGGCCCTTTAAGTCTCGTCCCCACATCTTTTATGTTTGCGTCTAATCGCTCAACTAACAGTGAATCAGTGTATCCTACAGACACGTACTTCCTTCACATCATGGCCCTAATCCCACTCAGTCAGAGCCTAATTACTCTTTATTAAACGGCACCAGTCCAGTGCCAGTCTTGGCATGTTTGTTGGCACAGCGTCTGGACAGATGTGCTCGTGTACTATTAAATTCTCCCACTCGGGGTTATGTGTTTCCTACTGCAGACTCATGTCCCACTCACACACATGACACAGGCCTGATATCATTTTACTGCTGTTAATGGTGGGCTCTGTGTCTTTGTGGTTCTGTCCAGTTGCCGCATTCCAAATTTCTGCTGAAAAACTGTGGCACCTCTCTCTGTAACTGCTGCTGTCAGACTCGTTATTTTGGTCTGACAATGTTCATATTAACCCACTCTACATGATCCTGGTGTTTTTATTTCGTTATTGTGTCCATAAATCAAGCTCCTTCTTTCTCCAAGATCGCTCCTGCTAGCATTAGCAACAGGTTTGATTGACAGCATTGCTAAGCGCCCACTCCCTGCTAAACCTTCAAAAGCCTCGCTCCAAGTTGGCTATTTGGTTGCTATGATAGTCTCAGTTGGATTTCCAAATATGGAACTCGGCTACAAATTGGCCCTTTAACTGCTAGCCTCGTTGAGCTTCATTTGACTGGACCCGAATGCTGTGGGTGACGTCACACTCACTTAGTCCACTTCTTTATGCTGTCTGTGGTAGGTCCTTTCAGTTTTGTTCTCTCTTTCTCTGCAGTCCTTGTGCCAACCGCGTGATCCAGATGGAACCTCAAGCCTACGTGGATGGGTCAGACGGCAGCCACTACAGCTCGCCCCCCCCGTACCGCCCACCCCCCCCCCCTTCA
>JACM01032270.1:0-23446 GCA_000787095.1 Periophthalmodon schlosseri
AAAGTATAAAAAAATCAGATACTAATTCAAAAGTAAGAGTAACTAGATACTGACTCGTATCAATACTAAAAAAAAGTCACAAAGACCACATGGTAATATAAAAGGAAGTACTATTATTTAATGTTCAAAATCACATTATATTGTCTAAATAAAGAGTGTTTTTTATTATCACTGTGGTATCAGAATTGTTAAAGTCTATTTCAAGCCCTAGTATTGAAATAAGGTTTCCATCCGTTTAGCGGAATGTTACGATGGTTATCCATTTGTCAATTAATGTTATTGGAAAAAGCTGTGGTTATCACAAATATGCAAGAAAGTCAACTACTGCATAGAATTTTAAAAATCTTAAACAATTATGTAGAAAAAAAAAAAAATTTGAACAATGCTAAAAAACAAGTTATTTCCAAACATTGTTCTTAAAATAACATCTGCACTAAACTGGAATTTACAAATTGATTTAAAAATGTGAAAACATAAATGGGAAGTTCAATTGTTGCCAAAGACCACAATGTCAAGAAGATGTGCGCGCACCATTTCCTGTTAACAGGGAAGCAATGAAATGAGTTATGTAACAAAAAGAAGACTACTATAAAATGGAAAGTAACAACTGTACAACAAGACCACAATGAATATAAGTCAATATAACCAGAGCTGTGATCCATGTATTGTATTTTTTTTTCTTTGGGGTTAGCCCTATTTGAGATATTTTACAAATTATATAGTTAAAACATATTTTTGTGCAACAAACTTTGCACTCAAATCAAAACAAATATGTATTTTTCCAAGTTATTAGAAAGGTGGTAAATAATAATGTTACTTGACTCCAACAAGTTTCCTTTGTCTTCTGCAAACTTCCTTTTTTCTGCTTAGTGATTCACATCCTTCAGCTGCTAGCGTGCACAGACCACAAGACCTGATGCTTAGACTCCAGCCACCTCCAACCACTTTTTAGCTCTCAGTCTGCTCTTCTCAGCTAACCTCGTAGTACATTTTTGGCGTGCTGTTACAAAGAGCTGTAGAAGGTTGGAATGGCTTGGAACAAGACATGACAGGTTGTGCAAAATGAGGGAAATACATACGACGAGTAGGGGAAGTTACAGAAAGAGATAGTTCCTCTGCATTGTGTCAACCAAACAAAAAAGAAGCTACATGAATGCCTAGTTTATATTACAAACAAAAAAATAGCACTGAATGTTTCTAAATAATACAAATAATGCTTGCAAAGCAACAGAACTGTCCAAAAATTTGTGACTAGCTTAATGTGTTTGAAGTATCAGTTTTTAGCAACATTTTGCAGATGCCATGAAAGCAGGTGTGGTTGCTAGTTAGTGTACCCTACTTTATTCTTGTAAAACCACCACATTGATACAAAATCTGACCAGTGTACACTGTCTGTGCATACGTTATAAAATTCATCTGAATACTAGCAATGTGTCAAAGGATTTTTGAAAGTTAGGAATTGGATAGATAAATACCTGATTTGTCTTTTCATGGTTTGAAAATCAGACCTGCACCCCAGCTGTAATCAGTTGCTAGAGAACGTGACCCTGAAAAAAATACTCAAACAAAGCACTATACCCCAGGAAGAACTAGAACAAATGGGAAGCTTTAAAATAGCTGGTGAGAAATCTGGGCTTGTGGCCGCAGGAAGCTGAGAGAGAATGGACTCTCCCGAGGTGCCATATGAAAGGTCAGACATTCGCTCACTCTCCTGCTCTATAAAGCAGAGGTACAACAAGTGACTGAGCTTATGCCCTCACTGAATCAGCCTCTACAAGTAACCGCAGCTGTGATGTAGATAGATGTCCGGTGCTGCTGCACCACAGTTTAAGAAAGTTTCCTCTACAAACAACGAAATATGCCATCTCGCTATTTTGTTTTTGATTAGCAGTTCTTTTAAGTCTTATTTCCAATAATAAAGCTCCAAGGATGCGTCTAAAATATGCACTTTGAACAGTACTCCAATGCATAATTTGCATATTGCAGGTTTGCCAAAATTGTCAAGCCCTACGAGGAAGCTTGCTGAACAAAGATGGCATCAAATAGTTTCAAGTGATGATCGAATCGTATGATTTGTTTGTGGTGCCATATATAGCACGCATATAAAGAGAATTTTTAAACCTAAAACTTGCATATAGCGTGCATCTTTCTGCTGGCCAAACTCTCACTAAATTTGGTTGGTTAGGGTTCAAACTTATGTCGCAGTGTGTCCAGTAATGGCCATATGAAGGAAATCTGAACCAACAAAAAAATGCACGGCGTAACTTCCCCTGGCCATCGCCCGCGGAAGAGATGCCAGATAGTTTATCGTAATCGGAGACATCAGCCAGGTTTTCCCGTAGATAGTCATGGGACATAAACTCAGTAAGAGCCTTGCACTTGACTTGCGCTCAGTGATGCTGTGTATGGGCGCTTCACTACCTTCAAACAGCCAAAATGGAGGCAAATTTAGGTGTGTGCCTTGAAGAGAAATTGAAAAGTTCTCATCCAGGAAGTTGTGGAAATGTGGTCTTAAAACTCGTATTGGAAACTTAGAAGGGTAAAAACTAAACTGGGCGTTATAGACTTGCTAGATCCGAGTTGAGTAAATCGGTGAAAGAAATTATGTCCAAAGCAATGAATTAATAATGTGGCTCGCGGCGGGCGCAGCAGCCAGATCACGCTCAACACCCGGAAATGAGTCGTGCTCCTGTGCTCTTTGAGAAACCTGCATACACGTAAAAACTACACTTGGCAAGATATCAGATGAAGTTATACACATTGGACGCAGTCTGGTAAATAAAGATCGGCCATCAAATGCTAAAAAACTACTTTTTATACGCAGATCTAGAAATTTTCCTCACACATGCTTTCCAGGTTACAAACTTCAGAGCTAACGGGAAAGTTTCGAAACAATGGTCGAATCTGCATAAACCTGATAATTAGTGGAAGTATTAAAGACAAAGTATTGAACAGCTCTTACCGTTAAACGAGAGAAAGGAAACGGTCTCCTTTGAGCACGGAGAGACGGGTGCGTGAGGCGGGGAGCAAAGTCTGAGCAAGGCGAGCTCCGGACGATACCGGAAACATGTACCGCTTTCAAAGTAAAAGTATGTACAGAACTCGACAGAAATAATGCTGCATTCATGTGCTCTCGGAAAGTCGGAAGATCCGACCTCCGACTCGGAAAAACGGGTATGAACGCATCTCGGGTTGGAATTTCAGCTCAGAACCTCGTTCGGAAGCGTTGAGCTATGTCCGAGTTTCCGACATGGATCTATTAAAGGGGTTCCGAGGTCACATGAATAGTCAAGGTCTTGACATAACGTAAAAAATAATTCAGGTTCATTTAGAGTAATGGTAAAAGTACACTTAACAGGTCTTTATCAAAAAAATCTACAATTTACCTCACGTCATGTGTGGGTGTACGTAATTTGTGGAGCCTTTATTTTTTAGTATTTTTTATAAATTTTTAATAGTTTTTGTAATAATTTTAATGACTTGTATTATTTTTTAATAATTTTATTTTTTTTTAATAATTTTATTAACTTATTCACTATTTAGGCAGGTACTCTGCCACCTAATTGCCTACCTTAACTACATTATGATAAATGTCTTAATCTGTTAACTGCAATAGTGGTAAAGGCTGTGAATAGCAAACAACTGACATTTTCCAATCCTGCAGGAAGGAAAATCCTAAGGAAAAGTCTAAACCTTTTCCTTATGATAGACAAAAAACATCAGACAAATGTTAGGCTCATATCCCCATTTCATGGAGTTGCCTGGTATTGGTTCATTAAAAAAATAAAAATAAAATAAAAATCACAAGACAAAGAACTGGCAATTTAGCAGGTTTTATTACAAGTCTTTCACTACAGGGTGAGGATAAACTGAGCTTTCCCAGCTTCAAATTACCTACTGCCAAAACATGTGAGAAACAAAAATACTGGTAAAAAACACTTTGGAGCATTTAAAAGAAGAGGTTGGAACAATTGCAATCACACCAGACAACCATGTGTAAAATATTCTGCACAATTTATCAAGTGTCCCTTCGTGCAGAGAGGGGACAACCACAGGAGAAGCACTGCTTAACTCGTGTCCATCTGCAAAGACAAAGAAAAAAACAAACCGTTAGCATCAATTTTTTGACACAGCATACACGAGATGCCCATTAACACTTACTCTGGCATTGTAGGCGTCTAACTGAGCATCAAGTTCTTCTGCTGACAACTGTTGCCTGCTGGGTCCTCCACCACCACGGCCGCCCCTCCCCCGTCCTCTGGCACCGCCAGCCCCTCTGCCTCCTCGCCTGTTTTGCATCCCACCAAATCCACCGCGACCTTTGTTCATACCGCCTCCTCGACTGACACTGAGAGGAAAAAGAAACAAAGTTGAAGGCGTTGATTATCCTGGAGACCAAGGTGTTTAATGCATATATTGGACATCAACTCACCCCTGCATCGGTCGCCTCTGTGTATCAATTTGTGATGTGACGAGCTGTATGTTCATGGGTCGGCCTGCAGGGAAAATAAAGTAATTAGCAAACAGGAAGCTTTGAGCCACTTTACATATTTTATATTTTTGCTTTTTGTGCTTACCATCAAGTGGGATTCCGTTGTATTGCTTCATTGCCTTCAGAGCATCTGCTCTCCTTTCAAAGTGAACATCAGCAGTTCCCAAGCTTCTTCCGGAGCGGTCATAATGAACTGCAGCCTTTTTTAACGTTCCAAATTCAGCGAAAAGCTCCTATAGAGCAGAGGGCACAAACATTGCATTAGGACACAGAATTCAGTCATTTTTTATGCTTTAATACACCACAAAATTTACCTGAATATCTGCATCTGAGACACCGAAGTCGAGGTTGGAGACCAGAAGCTTTCCTCCCGTTTCGACGCCAGCACCACCGCCGCCGGCTGCTCCGTTGAATCCGCCAAAGCTGTTGTCATACATGTCGTGCTGCCACTTGTCTGGAAGCTGTTTGGGCTGCAACAGATGAAAGAGAACGCACCTGCTGACTTCAGGATCCCCTTGTCCCTGTCATTCACAGAGTCCACACGGCTGGGTGTTGGGGCAAGCAGGGGCTCCACATCCAACAGGACCAAGGTGCTCACTCAGATCCCAAAGACGCAACCCCAGTGTTCCCTGCCCACCCCATCACAAGCAAGTGACAGACACAGGGAACACATACAAAACTACAAAGGGTGTTGTACATACATGTCTAGCAGTGTAAATGAGATTTATTCTATATAAAGATATAAGCTAGTCAATAACCCAAAACTTTATTATTTTCCCACCCAGCTAACAAACAACTCCCACTGTACTCTTGCCATTAGCGCCTCCAACAAAGGCCCTCCAGAACTGATCCATGTACAGGGCGTCCCGTCTGATCAGCGTCGCCTCCAGCGGTGCACCGGGCTCGCCTCTTCCCCGACCACAGTTCATTCCAAAGCCAAAAAACGGCCCATGGTGAGAAATGTCCATAAACCAGATGGGGAAACTAGTACACTGCCAGCTATCGCTGTTACGTGGATTATCTCAGCGTCCATTTTGAGAACACGCCATTTTGGCTGGGCCTTTGTTACTCATTCAATAGATGCTCAGCTGAAATTCCAATTGAACAAAATGCCTTATGTGAAAGCTATGAAGGAGTTGAAGTCCACTCATACATCCTTTCGTAAAACTGGAGGTGAAAAGCCACTGTGTTGTGAAACACGGCCGCCACTCCCGAACAAAAGGCCGCTTGGTCGTTTCACCAAGAAGACAAAAACTACTCTCCAAAAGCTGAGTAAAAAGCACGTGGTTGTTGAAGTGGTCTCATAAACAAACTGAGACTGGTGTAAAAACATTTCTACTGCTCTCAGTGGGCTATCTTTTATGCAAGAGCTGGGTTCAAAATGGCGCTGGGAAGGCCTCCTCCTTCCAACTTTAGCTACCGTAGTTAGCGGCATGGATAGCGCATTAGCCCTCTTCAAAGGCCCCCTCTCAAACGACGTTGCTCGGATGTTGTGGTAGAAGGGCAGAATATTCAAACAACTGCGTTATTGCTCAAGTGCAATTTTAAGTGGCCCTCAGTGGAGAGGGTTTGGGCAGAGACATATTGGCATAACCAGCAAGCTGGCTACAGGTTAGCTAGCAAGCCTACTGGAGAACAGAAGGATTTAACCCGGGCATTGAGGTTTGCCGACGGGTTTCCATAATCTGCCCATAATTTTCATACCCTGCTATAAGGCGTTGGTCTGCCCCGGGCGCGGCTCAGGTTCTGTCGGTTCCTCATGGGGCCGGATCCGCCGCCTCGGCCTCCAAATCCTCCGCCGCCACCACCTCCAAGACGCCCAGCGCCACCGCGGCCGCCGCCAGAGCCTCCGCGGCCACGACCTCTTCCTCCGCGGCCTCCGCCACCTCGCCTGTTCTGCTTGATAATGTCGTCTAAAGACATATCCATCTTATCAACCATTATTGCTGCCCAACAACGCTAAACTTAAAAAACAAGCTATCGCAATAGGTCCCTTCCTCAACTTCGGTGGCTCGCCGCTCAACAGACTGCAATCTGACGACACAAACAATAAAGGCACGGGGGTTATATAAAGACACCATTACGTAATACGCACATGTATCGCGTCACCACGTATTGAGGATAACGCTCATTTTAATCAGTTTTTAGTAACAAATAAATATATAAATAATAATAAATCATTATCTCACTGTAATATATAATACTAAAGTTGTGGATGGAAAGATTTATCCTAAAATTGTATTTTCAATAAAATCATATCTTACTTTTTATTATTTACGATAATATATGTACTCCAGGAGATCTTCTTGTCAATGTAATATTGGAGTTTCTCAGTAGTTATTGATGAATCGAAGATGATAATGAACATAAACAGGGTTACTGTAAAAAAAATGTTTATTCAATTCCATTCCAAGACTTGGGGTCATTAACCAAAGGTGGGGTACTGGATAATAAACTCTAGTAAATAAAAGTCCATTTTAGCAGAAAAGAATTTAAGGTGTGTAATAAAAACGTTGGCCTTTTAGGATGCATTTGGCTTTCTGATATCCAATGTGGCCTTTAAAATAGCCAATGTGGCCTTTTAAAAATGCAAGAAACTAATGCTCAAAAAGCAACTAAAAAAAGTCAGCCCTTTGTATTTCTTCCAGAGCCATCAGAGTAGCAAAAGTAAATGTTTTAAAACTGCTGTCTTGTCCTGTTGCGACCCAAGCTTGCTTCTCAACATCCAATAGTCCATTTAAAATGATGTACATGTCAAGGGCTTTGGAATTAAATAAAAATGGAAAGTTGAATCAATCCTTACAATCCACGTTTCTCAGACAGAGCAGGTGGAATCCAAAGATAAAATACTGACTTTCTGCATGACCAAGTGGGCTGACTTTTTAGATGACAAAGGCTGATGGAGATGAAATTCAAGAAAAAACGGTTGGGAAAAGATTTTGAAATATCATGAGACTAGGATTTCTTGGAGTCCTGTGTGTTGCGTTTCTTGAGATCACTCAGGTCCACTGGTGTAAATGCTAAGACAAGGAGTGAAAATAAATATGATCATAGGCATTCATTCAACTTGACAACTAATACAGGTAACCGGACACATTAACTTACAATGCAGATTTGGGTTTGGATTCTTCTCAACATATTCTTGTGGTCCACGGTCGTTGCGTTCACTATTCGGCGTTGATCGAATATCTTTGAGCACACACTGCCAAGCTGTCAAAAAAATCCAAAACAGTTAATCTACAAGACTGTTTTGAAGTTATTATTTCAAAACATAGAAAAATTATTATGATTATTATCAATACAACCAAAAAGAAGATGAAAATAAAAGGGCGGTGTTATTTTTGTCATTCACTTAGTTTAAAGTAACTGGCTTACTATCATTGATAAATCGCACATTTTCCTCATGTGCTGGGGTGAAGAGTTCCCCAGTGTTAGTAGGAGATCGAGGGCTTGAGGTCCGCTTGTAACTGTTCACCATTCTGGGAGCAGATGAGCTTAACAAACAGAAAATACAGATCATTGTCAACTTAACCTCTTTTTAGATTTTATATCATAGAAAATGCAAATATTATTTAAAGAGCCTGTAATTATATTAATTAAACCAACAGTGTTTTGTCTCACCTGGTCATTCTGTTTGCCCTGTGTACTCGCTCGTTGCTCCTTTGTGGTGGGTGGATGAGAAGAATAAAAAGTGTACAGCTGAAGTCTACTCAAACAAATAAAAATTTTAAAAAGGCACGATTAGTACTCAAAATATGTACATTCATTCTACAAACATTCAAATATTGTAGATACTTTAGTATAACTATTTTACCACTTCATCGATTTGGCTGACTTTTGGACAGCACTAATGTTTGGTGTAATCAATAAATATAAACGACAGCTACCAGGATGCATTTGTTTACGTTTTAGGCTAAAACGGCTAGCCCAACAATGACAACAACAATTCCCGTAAACAGAACTTCAAATCAGTAAGCAAACAAATGACGAATCAAGATATAGTTTTGAGAGTAACATTTTACGATTAGTGCACCAATAACCCACAGGTCCATGGGCTATCAATAGATTTGCTGACACAAACATTCAAGCCTGCGCTAGCGGATAGTTTAGCTACATTGTCTAGCTTAGCTTTGAACAGCGCTAATGTTTATCTGCCGCTGTTCTCAGTACACGCCACCGATAGAGACAACTATGGGGTTTATCGGATTTGTTTCGCACAGGAAAGGGCTACGATACCGAAATGCTAAACGTACCCTCGATCCACGGATTCTCTTGCTTTATTCAGAGGCTCAGGTGTAAACGCCGTGAAACCTGGCTAAACGTTGCCAATGCCAACCAATCACTTCCGGCATAAGAACACGGAAGTGAAAAAATAAAGAAAATTACACCAATCTATAAAAGTAAGCTTTATTTTGCGTGCTATTTAGAAACCTATTTGCAATATATAATTTATTTAAACAGACCACTCAGGCACCAGAAGATGATTTTGGTATTTTGGCAAGTACTACTTTTTAGTTAGACATTGTATTACAGTAGGCTCTTATTAGGCTCTTATTGTTTTAGTGCCTACTTGAACTGAAGAGAACATTGTACAAATGAAGAATTCATTCCAGTTTGTAAAACTCATATGAATGTTGTAAAACATTAGATTAGAAGACAAGAAACAAGTCTGGTCAGAAGTTAGAATGGGTACAGAAATTCAATAATGTTAAAATAAATTAAAGGCCAAATCACAGCAAACTAAGGAAAAAAAAGAAGGAAAACTCCTCCACAACCCTAATCCTTTCTAGAAATGTAGTGGAGTTGAAAATACTATATTTATGTTTCAAATTTAGTAGAGTTAAAATAATAATTAGGCTACTCAGCTAAAATACAACTGAACAAAATGCAGATCCTAAAAAATAAACCTGAGTACACTACTACTACACTACTATCACCTCTAGCTAATTGTTGGCCTATTCTTTCAAGACTTGCATATTGTATTTGGAGTTAAGTTTTACATTTACTTAATTCATAAAATAACACACAATTGTATTATTATTATATATATATATTTTTTTATAAAATTACTTTATTTATGAAAATGTACAAAAATATTTATTGCACTGGAAATCATAAGACTTTGAAAGGACAATATTGCCTGTAACTGTACAGTTGGATTATACACAGCAGGTGAAGTGCACGGGTAACAATTATTTTTTACTTCTGATCTACTTATAAAGTGCCAGTCATGAGTTCCTCCTCCTGCCCAGCAGAAAGAGAAACTTTTTGCTATAAGACGACATGGCTCAAATTCTGTGTCAATTCAATGGAAACATAGAAAAACATATCACTTGGTCTGCAAAAGAATCATTACAACTACACTAGTACAACTCACATAATACCCAAGTTGAACATATTTTTCAAACAAGCAAAATAACGTAGCTTTACAGTGTCTGTGACCTGGTAACATATACATAAATACAATGTCTTCAAATGTCTCTTTTCATGCGCAGCCAGTTTCAAACAGTTTCGACAGCTCTTGGCACTCTGGGTCAATAAGATCTGCCGGCTTCTCTCCGCTTTCATTCTCTGCCTCTGTGCTGGCTCCCATTGCCAACAGATACCTACGGGACATAACATTAGATACTGCAAAACCTCAACGCATTTTATGATTGATAATTTGTGTATCTTTTACCTGGCAATTTCAGGATAACCGTCACTGCACGCCATATGCAGTGGCGTCCAACCGTCTTCATCCCTTTGGTGAACATCCGCTCCGTACTTCACCAGCAACTTCACAACTTCAAGGTTCCCCGTGAGCACTGCCTCATGCAACGCTGCCATACCTGCACAGAAATCCAACCGTCTTTACAAAAAACTCACCCCAAAATCTATCTTCCAACAATTTTCCATTCCTAGACTTCTTACCTGAATGAAACAACGTATCCACACGCACTTTCCTTGCTCGCATGAACCTTCCAATTTGCTCCAGATCCCCTCTTCGTACAATATCCTGGAATACGATATCGTTTGGAAAGTGCACTGTCCGTTTGGCAGGCGTCTCTGGTACTATAACTGGTGCTGGTGGTTTCTCTTGCGCCTGTGCACGCCGTGTCGACGTGTACCGTGAAGTCTTGGTTGCATATGATGAAGGGACGTAGCTAGAAGCAGTCTTGTAGCTAGAAGAGTAGCTGGTTGGCACGTAGTGCGTTGTGCTGTATTGCGTTGGCGAATACTTTGTCAAAGAAGTATAGGAGGACGTGGTTAAGCTAGGCGTGTAGTGCGAAGTAGGGGTATAGTGGCTTGCAGAATGGTAGGTTGGCGTATATTGAGATGCCCGGGTATATGAAGACCCGGTTATGTGGTAGTTGTACTTCATCCTTGCAGTTATGGTTAGACCTCCTCCTACAAGTAAATGTCCAGGGGGAGAAAGGGTATCCAAAAGTTTAAAAGCACGAACAATCCAATAATAAAATCCTCTTGTTTTTTGTAGCTGTTCTGTTGGATTAGTGGCTCAACATTGTATTTTAAATCCAGGATGAGTTCGGTAACAACTTCTTGAGCAGTTTTTCACTCTTGCGTTCCATTTGTGTGTAGGGTCTAGCTTTGCATTTGAACAGAAGTGATGGTTCAAGCAAGATGGGGTGGCTATATACCTTCTGCTGGAGCTATTTTGAGGGGGGAGATCCAGTGACTTTAGCTTTGAAATGAGTGGCTAAGGCGCTGACCCTCCCTCCCACCAGGGGGTCACATGTTCAGTGACATGACAGCACTGCTTGGCCATAAAAATGTTGACAACTAAAATGTTCCCTGCGAATGTACACGGCTGAGAGGCTGTAACAAACAACAAAATATCAAGGTTACTGCAGTTTAGTATGTCCATGTGGCAATTCTGTTTTTGTTTTTGAATGTATCTGGGCTAGTCCCAATGTTAATAATAATAATAATGGATTTGATTTATAACAGAGTACTTTTGTGGACACTTAAAGATGTTTTATAGTACATTATTCATTCACTTAATTTCTGGAACAAGGTTTTGTATAAGTTTTTATGGCAAAATATACATTTAATGTTGTTTATGAGACACATAGAAGCCTTGAATATTGATTTTGAAATGAAAATATGGGCTTAGACATGCTTTAGACTTTATTTAGTCCTGTTTAGTGCTAGTTTAGTTCTGGTTTGGATGGAGTTTAGACCTGGGTTAGTCCTGGTCTAGACCTGGTTTAGTCCTGATAGAAAGCCTATGCCAGTGCCTTTCACTTTGTGCAACTGACCCTTAATTTATCATCAAAGAGACGTTTTACAATAACAGAGAAAAGTTTGAAAATCAGTGCAAAATATATGATATACTATTATTTGAAAAAAACAATGTTAAAGAAGGGCAACCTTGCAATGTAGATTTTGAAATGAAAATATGGCCGCCACGTGAAATACGGTTAGTGCCGTAATAGGACATGTTTGTTTTGGTTTGCCCTGTGTATTCACAGCTCTCCTTGTGCATCTCTTTGACCCATGGTACATCATGTGACTTCTCTGTGTTCGACCTTTGATCCTGAACCAGGTCCTCCAGTAAAAGTTAAGGGGTTGGCAAACAGGAGGAGCCGGGCCAGAGGACATCTGAGCCTCAGGGGGTCTCACCAAATGGCCTGGTATAGTAAAAGAGGACCAGAAATACACCTATATCTACAGAGCTGTTTAGCCATAAGTAGACATAGTGTGTGCATAGTTTTTTCTACATATAAATAAGGTATACTTTTTTTTGATACCTTGCGAGGCAAATTGAGTCTCTGCATTTTACCCATTCTTGGGATGCCGCTGGGGCAAACTGTCAGACCGAGGGTATATTGTAGCACTCAGGGACGTATCTCCAGATCTTGAGTTAAGCTTTGTCAGGACTGCTATGCACGGGTTTCAAAATGATAAGAAATTAGGACTGTTCCCATAGCGGTTAATAATTTAAAACAAAATATTATATTCTTTGGAAAAGTCCTAAAATTGTTGCATGTAACAGGAAGCTGAAACTCATGAATTTGCGCATGTTTTGGGGTGATGGGGAAAACTGGAGGAAACCCACCCAGACACAAGGAGAACAAACTTCGCACAGGCCCAGGTGGGAGTTGAACTAGTGACCTTATAGGGGCCTCTAAACAGTATTCTGCACTGGGGCATCCAAAAATCTTGAAAAGGCTGTGGTGGTGTAAACATGTAGCTATAGGCGAGAATTATTATTTGAAACTAGTAGTAGTCACAGATACTGGATATAAGTGATGCTGAGGAAATAGCATTGACATTCTCACTTTTATTTTAAGAGACAAATTAAACTCAAGTGTACCCTTTAATTACATACTATTCTCAAGTTAGACACATGCTTGCCAGTAATATTAAAATAGATATCTGATGCTTGTGTAAAAAAGATCTTGTATGTGTTATAATTAGTCCAAGAGAAGGCAGAGGAGTAGGAGGCCATGTCTAGACAAATCAAAGTTCATAGATGTTTAAGTCAAGGAGCCTTGCGGTGGTCAGATTTCAGTCTCTTATATAGAGTGGTTGTAATGCATTGAGAGAGCCAACTCGGGGCGTCCCTGAGCTATGTGACTGGTCTCCATGGCATCACATTCACCACGACAAGACCCTGGTGTGGTAAATGTTTGTTTGCTAACGCCTAGCACCCAGGCCTAGCATGGACAAATGCCACAAATGGTTCTTGCTCTTCAGCTCTGAGAATATTCGCGGGCATGGACGTCCATAGCTGCCCTTTAGGTCAATGTTACCATCTGACACATTAGCGTTGAGGCATGGGAGAGCGGTTAGCTACATGTGGGAACATACATAGTTTCAGATAGTGGCAAAGGTACAAGTAAGTAGCAAGCCCCCCAGCAAAAAAAAAGGAAAAAAGAAAAGAAAATGCCTAAAGTAATATGACACTTAACATTATTTTTGTGGAGATAAATGGGATTGAGTATAGACAAACTTTGGCCTTGTTTATTGAGTTTCACCGTGTATTTTTACAGTCGTGGCAGAGGTATATGTGAACTGAAGCCAAAAGAATGACACGAGTTTGACAGGGACCTGCTGCAGAGGATTATGGGATAGCAATCCAAAATGGCTGCCCAGATTCCAGGACACTTGTGAGCTTCTTGTGATGCGGGTAACAGGCAGGTGACAGACGAGTCGCTCACTGAAATAAATCAAAATGCATCCTGTCTTTGTGGCATATTTCAGGAGTGCAACCTGGATGGCACATACAGTTGAAACCAGAAGTTTACATACACTATATAAAAAAACGCATATGCTTTTTTTCTCACTGTCTCACATGAAATCAGACTAAACTTTTCCTGTTTTAGGTCAATTAGGATTATCAAAATTATTTCTATTTGCCAAATGCCAGAATAATGAGAGAAGGATGTTTTTTGGACAATTTTTCATTACTTTCTTCAAAGTCAGAAGTTTACATACAGTAAGATTACTATGCATTTAAACAATCTGGGAAAACCCAGATGATGATGTCATGTCTTTGGAAGATTTTGACAACATTTGAGTTAATTAGAGACAGACCTGTGGATGTATATGAAGCACACCTGAAACACACTGCTTCTTTGTGTAACATCACGGGAAAGTCAAAGAAATATGGTGTAACATCCGGGAAAGTCAAAGAAATATGCCAAGATATCAGGAAGAGAATTGTGGACTTGCACAAGTGAAGGTGCCACGTTCATCTCTTCATATAATTATACACAAGTATAAATACCATGGGAATGTCCAGCCATCATACTGCTCAGGAAGGAGACGGGTTCTGTGTCCCAGAGATGAACGTGCTTTGGTCCGAAATGTGCAGATCAATCCAAGAACAAAAGCAAAAGACCTTGTGAAGATGCTGGCGGAAGCTGGTAAGAGTGTGTCATTATCCACAGTGAACTGAGTACTGTACCAACATGGGCTTTGTGAAGATCTGGCGGGAAGCGGTAAGAGTGTGTCATTATCCACAGTGAACTGAGTACTGTACCAACATGGGCTGAAAGGCCACTGTGCCAGGAAGAAATTTGCAAATGCACACAGGGACAAAGACCTGAATTTTTGCAAACATGTCCTATGGTCTGACGAAACTAAAATATCTGGATATTAAGGAAAAAAAAGGTCTGTTTTTTGGAGTGGCCATCACAAAGCCCTAATCTCAATCCTATTGAAAATGTATGGGCAGACCTGAAAAGGCATGTGCGAGCAAGGCGGCCTACAGACTTGGCTCAGTTACACCAGTTCTGTCAGGAGGAATGGGCCAAAATTCTTGCCAACTATTGTGAGAAGCTTGTGGAAGGATATCCAAAACATTTGACCCAAGTCATTTAAAGGCAGTAGTACCAAATACAAATTAAATGTATGTAAACTTCTGACTTTGAAGAAAGCAATGAAAAATTGTCTAAAAAAATCCTTCTCTCATTATTCTGGAATTTAGCAAATTGACCTAACCTAAATCTAACTGACCTAAAACAGGAAAAGTATAGTCTGATTTCATGTCAGACAATGAGAAAAAAAAGCATACATGTCTTTTTATATAGTGCATGTAAACATCTGGTTTCAACTATATGTATTCTTCTCTATGGATAGAATGACCAAATATAATGTCATTTTATTAAGATGGCTTGCTGTCCAAAAAATATTATTCAAGTACAAACAAGTAAAACAATATGTTCTTACTGGAACTTCCTATGCAGTAATACTGGTCTGACAAATTAGTATGAGTTATCATTTATCATTTGAGCATCTATCTGCTAGTGTCAGGTTGATAATAGCCATGCTGCTAATTTGCCAATGTAAAAAAACAAAACAAAAAAAAAACAACTTGGAGGATGGAGATGGAGAAATGTACTTATTAGAGCGGCTTTTAACACAATAAAATGCAATCAAACATTTATAAAAATATTTTTAAAAATAGTTATGGGGCGGCGGTATATCAGTTGGTGTTTGTCCACTGATCCGAAGGTTGGCAGTGCGATTCCAGTTCCCACAAATGAATCCTGTTGTTGTGTCCTTGGGCAAGACACTTAATCCACTTTGCCCCCAGTGTCTGCATACAATGTGTGTGAATGGGTGAGTGGTTCCTCGATGTAAAGTGCTAGTGCCTAGAAGGTAGAAAAGTGCTATGTAAAAATGTGATCATTTACCATTTTATAATTAAATGATCGTAATATAATAATAGAAAGAAAGAATTTCATGAAACAGCTACAATTAGCACAGAATGTTATCTTGAAATCCTAATGATAGCAATGTAGCATTAGCCTAGCCTGTGAACCAGCATTGACCCCATGCTTGCTGACCACGGGACACTACACTCTGATCAATGCCCAGGAGGAGTGAGACAGAGAGGGGGCTCAGGCTAGAGGAGGTGTCTGGTGATAGCACGCGCATGGGGCCCGAAAAAGAAGAAGAGGCTAAATCAGGGGCCATAATCCTCTGCCATTCAGTTAAAGAGGCCACCAACATCTACTCTGCACCATGCTAGTGTCATCTCAAGAAAATCAAATCAAATTTCAATATGAAAAAATAATATAGTTAATTTGATTGTTAATATATTGGATATATTTGATTAGATGTTTTGTTTACTACTGGGACAACCATAATGGAGCAGTGGGTGACAATGCCTCTAATCTCAGACCAGCATATTAGGCATAGCTGGAAGATTGTCTTATTGTGCATGTTTTAGGTTGATGGTAATTATCAAAATATGTTGGTTGTGTATGAAAAGTAGTTTCTCTGAGACAAAGCAACCTTCTGCTTTAACCTGTGGTATTGCTATGAATCACTAGAGGGAGTGTAGAGCACCTGTGCAGACCAAAACAACATTCCAAAGGAGTGATTTATGTGTTGTTCATCACAAATTGCACAGTAAGTAAACTTTAAAAGTGGTATGCTCATATACTGTATACAGGCACAGACGGTGATTTGGTTATTTTATGCTATGTCCACAAAGTTTCATATATAGGGTCTGACAGAGCTCGGCTTTTATGGTTCACAAGAGATACATCATGTGCAGTTTCCTCCATCAACCCAAAACATATACAACAGGTCCATAGGTCCTCTTGCTAAGGTAGTCATGACCAACCTTAACACAAGATCTGGGAACAAGAACAGTCCTTGGCAGGATTTCCCAGTGGCTTTGGTTGAAGGATGGTTCAAATGCAGATAATTAATTTCCCTCACAAGGCATTAATAAAGTATAACTTAACCATGCCAGTTTAATGGATCTGACTTTGGAATTTCATCCCAAAAGAAAACTGAATTCTGTCAAATGGATAGAGAATTTTCCTGAGATTTGGATATTATTTGGTGGAGCTATAGGATTTACCCCTTAACCTCAGGTTACAAGTGCATAATATATGTAACCTTTCTGGGTGATTCCCCACCTGCTTATCTCCATAGTGATATTATGGCTGCCCCACAGTATCCATGGAGAAAAGTAGGTGATGCCTGACCAAGTTACAGGAGACGGGAGGCTGCTCACAGTAAGGATACATGTTGTTCAAGGCATTTTTACTAATAAGAACACCTTTAAAGCTACTGTCCGTAATTAGACTGGCCGACCCTGTCCTGTTGTATTCTCAGACTTCACCACTAGATGCTATCTATGTTATGTCTGATCGTGTGGCAGCAGTGGCCTGAAAGAAGAAGAGCCGAGAGCACATGTGAGCCTGAACAAAGGCTGTGTCCCAGTTCGACGGTTGCACACTTCGTCGGTGCAGTGAAGGGCACTTACGTAACTTCCAGCGCGACAAGGCCTGTCCCATTTCATGCACCCGACGAATGCGGCCGAAAATGTGCCCTGTGTTTCCCGAGCACACGTCGCGCACTGCTATAACCCATCATGCACCGCGCATGTCTTCTTCTACGGGAGAAACAAGGTATATTTTTTTTAAAGTTATGTAATACTAGCTACAATTGGGAAAAAAAATCACCTAGAATGTTATATTTGCCTATTAATATTCAAAGGGAAAGATTAACTCCTTACATCATTCAATCTAACCAGAAATAAGTCCAGGTGAGGAGAAGGGGGGAAGGTTTCACATCTGCCATCTACTGGTAACAAAAAAATCAAATAAACTTACGGATGGTAGCTTTAATTGAATAAATATAAAATAGATGGTAATGCCATACTGTGAAACTTTACTGGTAAAGCAGGTGATGTATCAAAAAGTGACAGTGCACCTTTAAAGATTGTGAAATGAACTGTTGTGAGACTTTGTTAGTTTGTGTCTTAAGTATTTACAAAAAAAATGAATGAATAATTAGGAGACAAAAAATGACCCTGAGAAAGAAAACATGATTTATTTTTGTGAGCTTTGAACATCTTAATATGGATGGATGACTCAGATGTATTTATTTATTTTTTGGTGGACATCACCAAATGCCAGAGGGTGCTATATCCTTGTCGGATCTCACATATTTCAGTTGCATATTTGTCCGTGCCTGTACAGGGGGCACACATTGCTCTTAGAAGTGAAGCAGTAGTAAAGCGAGCCTCGTCTTCGTGCCATCTGGAGCACATTCACAGCATGGCCCCCGCGTCTGACGAGCCACCGCCCCAAAAGTGCCACACCACTACATAGTTTCCATGGGAATTGTCCATATTCATTACCACTGAGCGAGGGAATATTTTTATGGCTTTTACGGCATGCCATTCACTTTGTACACAGCAATGGCTAAAAGGTTAATGATTATAACGCCAGAGGGAAGAGGTATTAAGTACTGGAAGTATAGAAGGTAATTATTCCTTAATGGTGGTACTGCTACACCATGAGATATAGGCTAAGTAGGGCAAAGGTCTTGGGTCAATCCCAGTTTAGATCTAGTTTAGCTTTGGTTTAGTTCTTGTTTAGTCTTGGTTTGTAATCCTGGTCCATAGTCCAGATTTGATCCTGGTTTAGTTCTAGTTTAAACCTACAGTTTTGGGCCTGGTTTATCTCTGGTCTTTTCTCTGGAATCTAACTGTTGAGTAATGGCTATATAAGCAGCATTTATATTTCATTACCATACCAACTATTTATAGCTTTTAGAATTACTTTGCGATTATAATAATTGTTCCAGTTAGAATAGTGCATTGGATTTGTATAGCATCTTTCAAGGCACTCAAAGCACTTCACTGTGCATCATTCATTCTCTCCACACTCTGTGGTGGTAAGATACTATTGTAGCCACAGCTGCCCTGGGGTAGACTGACAGAAGCGAGGCCGCCAGTCTGTACCATTGGCTCCTTCGACCACCACCTACGCTCACACACACACACACCACGTTCATACAAGGCAATGTGGGTTTAGTGTCTTGCCCAAGGACACGACAACAGAGCCGGTGCTGCCACACTGTGGCACCTGGCATTGCTGGGTTTCAGAAGACATCACAACATTCTATAGGTAAATAATATTTAATACAGATACAGACCAGCTAAAATTAATATTGTTAAAATGCAGATTTTTAGGATCTGGGGTCTAGTTACTAATATAAATGATCATGTTAAATATTTCTGAATTTACCTTTTGGATCTTTCCCATGAAAATAAGCAGTCTCCTGTCCCAGTAACCAGGCCCAACCCTGCTTAGCTTCTGAGGTCTGATGAAATCGGGCAACGTGGTATGGCAACCTTGAGATGCTATGCAAATTTGGGAAAAAAAATTGTATCAAATATTTTAAAAGAATGCACTTTTGTAAGATATAGAAAGAACTCTATTGCTGGGTTTCAGTGACTTGTGTTGTAATGTAGCAAATTATTGGGTCTAGTGAATAGTAGAAATGATCAGGTTCAGCATTTGTGAATTTACCTTTTGGATATTTCATGACAATATACAATGTAATCAATGGAGAAACTGTCTCTTGCCCCCAATCTGAGTATGACATCATCATATTCTAAAATCTGAAAACCACCAATAGTCAGAAGTTTGAAATTATTTAGGCAACATTTTTGTATCTCCTATTACCCTCACCTCTGATCCAGATATACTCTTGTTTATTTTTATTGACCTCATATTCACCCGGTTTTGCCTTTCACTCCTGCTGTATATAACTAACCATCGGACACTCCCAAAGGGTTTTTAACTGCATTCGGAGACGTGATGGAGCGCAATCCCAAACCTACCCTGAGACCGCACTGTGGAGGGACAGGTGATGATGACTGATAGAGCCAATGAAGAATGGGTCTTGGGGGTGTGCTGGTAAACAGGTCCCTCAGCTGTTCCAGAGAGGAGGGCGGAGCTTTTGCACACGACCCGTGCTGGGATATAGGGTTACCTAAGCAGAAAGTGACCTGTGGAAATGCCACCCAGAGGTGAAAAGTTGTCATTTGGAGGTCAGATTGCACAATGAAATAACTGTGTCCTCTACCATGCACTTCCTGGTTCAGTGATGGTTTTAAGGTTGTGACTAAATACTACTAAGTGTTTCATTTCAATACAAAATGATATAATGTAATGTTTTTCATTCATGCTGCCCTAAATATCAGATTTTTACATCAGATGCCCTTCCTGTTGCCACCATCCAAGGCCATTTTGAGGCCCTATAGTGCTGTTATTGGACTCACATTATAATGAATCCAAAAATGATTCAAATACAATAATGTCACTGGATAGTGTCACATTTATTAGCTGACTTGTAAAAAATAAACTAAACATAAAAGAAACACACCTTGTTCAAAGAAATGATGTGAAATTGAAATTGCTTTCATTCAAATGTTATTTATGACTGCAGTTATGATTTAAGCCTTTAGCAAAGTAGCATCAGTACACACAGTGATGTTTTGTTGTAAGTAACAGGAGGAAAGGCAGAATATAATTAGAGTTAGTTGCAGCCAATGAGTAAGCAAGGTTTTCACATGCTCCTCTTTGTTTTGAAATTAACATTCACCAGATGCATTCTGATGAATTCAAAGTGGAGTTATAATAAAATAACAGAAACTTTGTCTTAACAGCAACAGTGTTTTAACTTTGTATTGCTAGGTGAAACCTTATAAATGGGAGGGTGGAATTAAAGGGGAAGGCTTAGTTAACAGGTTTAAGATGTACAATGGCCAGTTTTGGGAAGATTACTTGGGGAAATGTATTTTGTTACAGAATACTGAATACCTAAAAGTATTTTTGTAATGTATTCTATTACATAGTCCAGTTAGAGTTCTGTATTCTGAATACTTTTACATCTAGTTGCATGTAAAAGATAGTATAAATACATAGGATTAAAAACTGCTTGATGTTTGTTTCACAGTTTATTATGCATTTCCTATCACTAATTAAGGAAAAATTACAAATGCATTCACCATAAGAGCAGTGTTTTCTATTTATCTGACTAGTTCTGTGCAGTTTGAAGCCTAAATTGTGTGATCAAGTACTGCAATGTATTCCTTTGATTTTAGGAAAGTAACTGTATTCTGAATACCACCAAATGAAAAAGTAACTGTACTGTACAGTCACTCTGTTACTTCCACATTAGTCAATCAACTTTCACCATCTAGTTGAAACACTTAGCAAGAGTTAGTCATATACAACTAGAACTACAATGATAAGTCAACATGCAGGCTCTCACTGAAACTGCTTTGATAACTTGTGTGTGCTAGTTAAGTCAAATACATACATACAAGTCATTTTATTTGATTCAAGTTAGGATTTTGTAGCAGCTTTGACACAAGCGTTAAGATTATGGTTCGAGTCAGCAGCTCTTGTTTGTAGTTCAGGTTGAGTCCTTGCACTTCCTGTTAACAACAGCAAGTTTTGATGATGTGACTGTATGCAAAATTTCTGACCTATCAAAATAATCCTGGATAATGAAAGATATTTAGATTTTTAAATAGATTTAAATACTTTTGCGTGCATTTATATTTATTTGACCACTACGTTTACTGCCTGCACATTTGAAACTGCTGGAGGTGCTTGATTTTGTCGAGCTAGCACAGGGGATGGCTGCAGTGAGTGGGCTTTGCAGACAGATTAAACTATTACTGATGAATAGCGGTGAGCAGGTGTGGAGGCTAAATGTGACCTGTACTCAGCAGAGGAAGGACAATGGAGGATCAAATTCTCACCCGGACCATTCAAATCCAGCCCCACTGTGACATCTGAATGCTGCCAGTGACGAACGTACCATAAGCGTTGTGGACAGACCTATCATTGTGGTATAGGATTGTGTTAAATGGTGTCAAGGGCAACTATACAAGCTTATTATGTCTATAGAGACGTATTACACATGCAATTAAAGTATAAATAGTCCTCAGTGAGATTTGATATTCAGCCTTGTGAAGTATAGAGCTGCAAGATTAATCTCAATCAAACTGAAAGGATGCAAAAGCTGCAGGGGCAGTGATTTTCCTGAAGTCCACTAGCATCTCCACTGTGTTCTGGGTGTTGAGCTCCAGGTTGTTGCCATTGCACCAGGTCACCAGCCGGTCAACCTCCCTCCTGTAGACAGACTCATCGCCATCTGAGATGAGCCCGATGAGAGTGGTGTCATCCACAAACTTGATCAGCTTCAGTCGTGGCTAAAGGTGCAACAGTTGGTGTACAGGGATGAGAGCAGGGGGGAAAGTACACAGCCCTGTGGAGATCCTGCTCTGATAGTACAAGTGTCTGAGACATTTTTCACCGCACATGCTGACTCCAGTCCATCAGGAAGTCGGTGATGAAGTGTAGGGCCAGGTTCATGGCATGACCTGTTGGCTCTGTAGGTGAACTGCGGAGGGCCCAGGAGGGGGGAGGTGATGGACTTGATATGTAACCATAGACTGATAAATGGACATAGCTAGTGCACTAGCCGCCATGTTCCAAATAGAAAGTGATCATGGGAGCGCTTCCGGCTCTATCGACTCTGGCTCCAATTCACTTTACTTTGAAAAATTATCACCCGTCTCTCTGTAACTGCTACTGCCAGGGTTGTCATTTTGGTCTTAAAATGTTCGTATTAAGCCACACTACATGACCCTGGTATTTTTTATTTTGCTATTGATTCCATAAATCAAGATATGAGTATTAATAACAGACAAATCAGGCACCTTTTTTCTCCGAAGTCGCTCCCGCTAGTGTTAGCAAGAGGTTTGATTGACAGCGTTGCTATGCACCCACTCCATGATAAACCAGTGGTGAGGACAGGAAGGGGCGTTACCTTCAACAGCCTCGCTCCAGATTCGCTCTTTGGTTGCTATGATACTCGCGGTTGAAATTCCAAAAATGAAAATAGGCTCCAAATTCGTCCCTATAACTGCTAGCCTCCATGAATGAGCCTTTAGCTGACTGGAGCCAAATGCTATGGGTGACGCTTAGTCCACTTCTTTATACAGTGGACGGGTGGGACAAGACCATACGTTCAAATGTCTTCATGACTATACAGACATCAGAGCCAAAGGCCAGTGATCTGGGCCTTAAGTGGACCTCTTTGTCTTATTTCATTGAGCCATTTTATTGAGGTTTACAATGAACAAAATGTAAAACGATGAACTATGTATGTTTTAGTTTAATAATACTAGAGAAAAATCATAATGTCTTCTTTTCAGGTACATGTTAAAGGCCTATAACATCAGAAGATGTTAAAAGAAGATGCAAAAAGATGCTAATATACTGTAGCCTATCTGATGCAACATTAAGCTAAGTGTCTCCAGACACGAGCAGGCTGAGGTCTTCACAATGACCTCATGTGTCTGAGGAGCACAAACAGCACAGGCCCCATAAGGCCAAGTCAAAGGCACAATATTCCCAGAATGCATTGCACAGGGGTCACAAGGCTAATTTTATCCTCGCGGCCAATGGGAGTGCGCGGTCGTGCTCCAGATCCGGCGGAGGCGTAGAGTTACAGGCTGTCTACACCATCGCTGTACGTGCAGTTAGCCCGGACCAATCCTATTTCTACAAACTGGTTTCCTCAAAGCTATTCCAGTCCTGCACACACTGTTTCAATCATTATTATGAAATGTATTAATCCATCTACATCCCAGAACTATATTTTACACTTTTC
>KN471132.1:0-15621 GCA_000787095.1 Periophthalmodon schlosseri
TTAAAAGTGACATTTTTACTCCAAAATTTTGTATTAATCATTAATTAAAACGACTATATCCATAGTCTCGGTATAAACCTGACTATTACAATGGCATATCAACAGCAAAATTTCTTTGTGATTACTCACATCAGATTTTGTGGTTTGCATGTTATTTAAATAATTTTGAAGGTCTAGAAATCACATATTTAGTTTTGGTGTCCATGTAAACAAAGCCAGTGTTTCCCATTAGGACACAATGGTGCCCCACCTCAATATAGTCGAAAAAATCATAATAAATACACATACATACATAATAAATATACTTAATAAGTGCCATTTATACTCCAAAAATTGTACTAAATAAAATGATTCACATATGAAACTTGTGCTCCATATAAACTGTAAATGTTGCTCTCCATCTCCGCGTGGATAGGTGGCGGTGTGTCCCTGAGTCTCCGTTCCCAGAGCGGAAAGCGCCGGTGCTGTGGCCCGCAGCCCCGGAAAGGTTCGGCCCGGCTCGGCCCCGATGGAGGAGCTGCCGCCTGAAGTAGTGGTCCACATTCTGAGCTTTTTAAACACGGCGGACAAACACGCAGTCCGCTGCTGCTGCCGCTCCCTGCAGCTCCTCTCCGACCACCCGGCTCTGTGGCGCGGATCCACGGTCTTCCTCACCGACCTGCGCCGCTACACTTACGGCTTTTTGGGCACGCTGAGCCGGACCAGGGATACCCCTGCGCCGCTACACTTACGGCTTCTGGGACCCGCTGAGCCGCCGCAGGATCACCAGAGTCGCGGTACGGTCCAGATGGTGAAATGTGCTGATTCTTTGGGTTTTAGAATAAACGCTAAATTAAAAACATTTTTTAAATAACCTTGGTTCAATTTGAAGTGGTAAAGTGGGGAAAAAAAGCTTTGTAAATTCCTGAAGTTTCGCCTCGTGTGATGTAAACAACAAGCCTGACTTTCAAACGTGACACAACTACTCACTTCTTCAATTAACCTCATTATAAAATCACTGGATTACAATAAATCCCTTATTAATTTCCACCTGAGAGCTACTCCTGTGCCACATTTGTCCTGGGGCAGTCTGGTGGAAAAGTGGCTGTCATTCTGTACCTCCAGCCTTATCACCTCTGCACCATATTTAAGATACAAACACGCTATTACGTCTCTAGTTCTAGCAAATGGAGATGATCTGCAGTGCAGATCAGACTTGTAATTTGGCCTGGTGGTGGATACTGTCCATACTGTGGAACATTCCAGGCAGAGCAAAAACATCTCCATGGAGACAAGCAGGTGTTGGACCTTTCACCTGAAAAAGTTACATATTGCACCTTTAAAAATGTTTCCCAGATATTAAACAAGACATCTTTAATACAAGAAACAAACATCTAGAAATCTTTCTGTTTACATCTAATTTTAATAATCTTATAACTCCAAGTATTTGTTAATAATCAGATTTTGAGTGTGCATGTCATGTAACCACAGCTAATGTCTAATACCTACCAGCTAATGTCTACCAGACCAATACTATACATTTATCAAAACCTATTAATAATTGTAATTTTCTATATTATTAATATTATTTTTCTATTGCAAGCAAAATGCTATAAATAAAAAGGAACATATTTCTGTGTTTTAGCAGTGTTGATTACATTGAAATCAAATTGCTTCTGAAATTCTAAAACATTCTATTCTTCACTTTATGCTCGTATGGTTATTAAATTCATGTCAATTTAACTTTATTTATAAAGCACATTTAAAACAACTGAAAGCTGATCAAAGCGTCTCACATAAAAGTCACGACCAAAAATATATATGAAAAATACAATAAAATACCAAAATATCCTGCCTAGCTAATATTAAATGCCAGTGAGAAGTGGTGGGTTTCCAGTCTAGATTTAAATTGTGTTCTTACTCATTCTACCTGTTGTGTAAACATGTCTTAGGTCCGTCACCTTCGCCGTAAAGAGTGGCGTCGCCTGATCACGTTCCTGCCCTCTTTAACCGCCATAGTTTTTGTGGACGGAGGGCGGCTCTACAGAGAGAAGTACCTGGTGAACCTGTCGCGATTCCCAGAGCTCCGAGATCTGGGAGTTCGGAATGCCACGTGGGAAGAACGCATGCTGAGCTGGAACCTGGCTGACCAGCTACGAGAGGTACAGGGATAAACTGGAGAATTAAAGGGAACTTGTTGAAACTTGTTAACCATGGTTTAACACACATTCTGCATTCTCGTGGCTTTGATTCTATTTTAAAGGCTCTATATTATGCAAAATTGAATCTTTTGAGCTTTAAGCAGTATTATAACGTTACTTGCTCAAAAACATACCTGGAGTTGTGTTTTGTTTCATTCACATTTTTGAGTAATCCTGCATTATTAGTTTGTCTACATCTCCAAAGCTCAAAATGCTCTGTTCCACCTTGTGATGTCATGAAGCGGTAGTTTTCAAGTTAACAGCTCCTTTTACCTTTTGTTCAGTAGAGATTGGCAATTCCAGGACTGAAATTCATCCAAATGGTTCTAGTGAAGGTGTATGGAGTTTTAAAACACAGTGGAGTATTTCCTGTATTACCATATGACATCACAAGGTGAAATAGTGTTTTCAGTTTGAGAGAAGAACTCAGCCTAAATATGCAGGGTTTGTGTGTTAAACATGGGTGAATGAAACAAAACACAACTCCAGGTATGTTTGTGATGAGGAAAAAACATTATAACACAAATCAGAAAATAGTGTAATATGGGCCCATTAAACATGTTTTTGGTAACCTTGGAATAATTATTTCACATTTTCTAACTTAAAATAATGTCTGCATTTGGAAAAAAAATACTTTATAAACTACACCTCCAATAATAATGGATTAATAAAACCAGCAAAACACAGCGAAACACGAAAAAGTAAATATTTTATTCTTCCGGTCTGTTTGAGATATTAAATTGCGTCTTTGTTCTTACTTCTGTGTGCTCCTGTGCCCTAAGCCCTATACACTCAACTCCCCTCTTTCTTTTATCAAATATAATAAACAACATAGTTTACATTTCTGATCTAAGCAGGTTTGTACATTGTACATTATTTTAATTTCTGACGAAATACAAGATTGGGTCCTTGAGAACAAGGCAAAACGAGATTTTTAAAATTATTTCTAATTTATAAATTCTGCGATTCAGTTTCTAATTTTAGCCTCAATTTTTCATTAATTTAAAATTATTGTTGCTTTCTAGCACTGCTTTTTGGATCAATAAGAGATGCAACTCACCAACACACAACCCCCTTTTTGTCAAATCCAAATATACTCACAAGAACATTTTTCTCATGTGTGCACATCTTGTGAAAATTTTCTCTCACAGATCTTGTAGCATGAGATCTTGTCTCATTCCTACTTTTTTATAAGTTAAGGGATTTGTACAGTAAGGTAGATTTTGCTGTAGATTTCAGTTTCAGATTTCAGTTTTAAATCGTTGGACTCTCACCCTCAGCGCCTGACCCACCTGAGTGTGTGTAACGTTCGCCTCCCTTGGCCCGTGGAGTTCGTCTCTGCCGCGTCTCGTCTCATAAACCTCCGTTCGTTGCTGTTCCACCAACATGCCGAGGGGCTAGGGGGCGCTACCATCCGGCCAGTGCCCTGCTCGGCCTTCCACACGCTGCTACAAAAGCTGACACATCTGAAGCACCTGTCCTGGGGCATGAAGGGAGAGCCACCGGAGCCTCTGGAGGAAGACTACTTCAGCCCTCCAGACCCACAGCTCACAGATGGTACAAGTGACTTTTACTGAGACTATTTAACCAATGGTACCAAAGACTGCATATATAAATGGACAGGGCTAACCGGCCAGCTGCCACGTTCCAAATAGGAAGTGAGCATGGGCGCCCTTCCTCTGGCTCCAGTTCACTTACTGTTGAAAAACTCTAACTGCTGTTGTCAGGCACGTCATTTTGGTCTTAAAAAATTATCTTAAATAACCGATATTAAATTTGTGGGCCTTGCAATGGATTTGAAAAGCTTATCTAAAACAAAAACGTCTTGATTTATAGAATTATTTTGTTTATAGATTTTTATTTATGGATTTTTGTTTTGGTTTTCAAGCTGAATGAGCTCCTCAATTTGGGTTGCTAGATCTTACAGATAGAACTAGCACCTCAAAGGACTTTATTTGATTAAAAGGAACTGCATGTAGCCTGCGCTCTTAGTGCAAAAAAAACAACTACAACCTGGGTTGCCAGAGCCTTAACCTGCAGATAGAGGACACACATCATGTCCAAGGTTTTTGTAATTAAGAGTAAATCTGCATTAGAACTGTTGCCAGTAGAAGTTGTATTTGATTTGAACATGTTTACCTTGTGTCTGGGGACACAGTTGGGTCATGTTTATGAAATTTAAAATCTTACATACAGTTCCTTTAAAAGTATCCTCTGGCTCGCTCTCTCCCGCTCTCTCCCGCTCTCTCCCGCTCTCTCCCGCTCTCTCTCGCGCTCTCTCTCTCGCTCTCTGTCTCCCCCTAGAGGAGGAGTGGCGTTATGGCGGCCCCTCCCTCACCTCTCTGGAGCTGGTGGATTACCCAGAGGCCATCCTCCCTGAAAGCGCTCTGGAGAATCTGTCCTCTCTGCGCTCTCTCACCGTCAGATACAAGTCCATCCACCAGGGACTCGAGTGTAGACTCAAGCACTGGCTCTCCCCCCTCACACAGCTGCAGGATCTCACCATTGCTGGTAACACAGACCAGACTGGACCAGGGGCTAGACCAGGACTAAGAACCAAGGGACTAAGAACCAGGGACTAGGACCAGAAACTGGGGACTTAAATACTGGCTCTTCCCCACAATTGTAGCTGCAGGACCTCACCATCGCAGGTAACAGTGCACTGCACTGGGCAGAGACACATTATTTCATAGACTGGGTTTAATGCTCCAAATGTAGCAAAAGACGAAGTCTAAATCTGTCAACTGGACAAATCGTTGTAGGAGTGAAGACATTTCGCTGCTCATCCAAACCGCTTCTTCAGTTCTAGTCAGATTGCTGGTGGACACTGCCTTATATCTACCTGAAGGGAGGGGGCTAACTACACTGAAACTGTAAACAGCTATTGTCTCCAGTTTCGTCCTAACGAACCTATTCAACCTTTAACGACCCCCTATTGTTCTCTTTGTCCCTGTTTGTTTTGAGTCTGAGGATGGAATCATAGATCTGTGAGAGATTATGTCTCAGGCCCCCATTCCTGAAGGATTGTCTTTCTTAACAAAAATTGCTTCTTTAACTCCCCTCTCAAACCATTTCTTCTCTCTGGCTAAGATCTGTACTTCACTATCTTCAAAGAAGTGGTTAGTGGCTTTCAGATGGAGATGTACGGCGGACTGGGGTCCAGAGGAGCTCTCGCGACGGTGTTGGTACATTCTCTTATGGAGTGGCTGTTTTGGAGATGGAGATGATGAGAGAGTGGCTGTTTAATTTCTCCAATGTACCACTCACTGCGCTCTTCACTGCACTGAATGGAGTAGACCACATTACTTTGTTTATGGCTCAGGGTTTTGTCCCTTGGATGAACCAGTTTCTGTCTTAAAGTGTTTGTAGGTTTGAAATAGACCAGAATCTCATACTGTCTGAAAATTCTCTGAAGTTTTTCAGACTGAAGTTTTTGTAAGGAATTTCAGACTGAAGTTTTTGTAAGGAATAGCTGTCTTGTTTTTTAGCTCTCTTAGATCTACTGAAGGCCCATTTTGGATATCCACAAGCAGAGAGGGCTCTTTCCACATGTTGTTCCTCCTTCACTTTCCCCTCTGTGTTTGTGGGCACCACTTGAGCTCTGTGTTGTAGAGTACGGATAACTCTGAGTTTGTGCTGCAGTAGATGGTGTGAATCAAACAGCAGGTATTGGTCAGTGTGTGGGGGTTTCCTGAAGACTTCTACCTGGAGACAACGGTCCTCTCCTTTTCTTATTGCTCTCCTATTGTTATTGCTCCAAATGCATTCATACTGTCAGCAGGGTTGCCTCTTCACAGATCTGACTGGTAACTTGGTCTCCCTTTCCTTGGAAACGAGAAGGTGGCATACCCTCTACCAGAAAATTATAATAATGTTTTACACTTGTAATGCACTTAACAAAGCCTCTCAAAAGCGCTACACTGCAGTCATTATTCATTCATTCCATAGTCTATGGTGATAAGTTACTTCTGTAGACACAGCTGCCCTGGGACAGACTGACGGAAGTGAGGCTGTCAATCTGCACCATCGGCCCCTCCCACCACCACCAACACTCACACATAAAATTCAAGTGTCTTGGCTAAGGACACAATGACAGAACTAGGAATCGATCCTCAGACCAGTATTGCGCAGCCCTAATTCGTAGTCTCACCTGTAGTTGTAGCATTAGCATAGCCGCATTAGCAGTGTCAGTCTCACCTGTTGGCTGTTTGCAGGAGGCCATGCAATCTCAAACTACGCGTGCTCAATCCCCCCCACGGTGACCCGGCTGACCCTGCGTTTGACCCTGACGCTGAAGGACATGGAGATCATCGCGCCCAGAGTCCCGGGCCTTACGCACCTCGACATAGAGCAGAACCGCTCCAGTGGCTCCCTCTGCAGGCGGATCCCAGCACTGTTCCCCCACCTAAAGACGCTGCGCATACGGTCGGTGCATGCAGGGTTAAAGGACTACAACATGCAAAAGGAGATGTATTTATTTGTGCTTAGCCAATTTATATTGTTTCTCCATTAAAAGACTACCTGGAGTTGTAGGTTACCCCCATTTAGAGTGTGGTCACAGTTCACACCTTAGTTCAATGGACTTGAACTAGCTCTGATTTTTACGTTTTTAAGACAGTAAAAATCAGGTACAGGGCTTTTATTTTAAACAGTTTGCAGTGGTCCAAAGTTATTCCTTTCTTACTTTATGCATTCAGAGCATCCTAATTATTCACCGCGATGAGTTTAAGCACTTTTCAGAACTTTCAGAAGCCAACTTTCAGAGAACTTTTGGAGTTTTACCATCACAATAAAGGTAACAACAAATGGCGTGCTAACTCCCACTTCCTTAGATGCAGACAGTACACAGCTGACTTGTATTGTATAAGCCACTCTTGAGGTCAAAATATCTGCACTGGGGCTAGTGTTGTCATGATATTAAAATTTCAACCTCAATTTCGATACTAAAGAATAGACTCGACAGATTTTGATATGCAAATGATAATTTTAAAAGTCCAATTTAACCCAATTAGGTGGGGTTTTTTTTTAGTTTTTATTTTTTTCATTATTGATACTTGCTTAAATATTTTTAATTTATCAATTCAAATGGCAGTTATACCAGAATTATGGAAAACGGCAAATGTTTTGCCTTTACATAAAGGTGGGACAACTAAAAATGCAAATAATTTCTGGCCAATATCTAAATGAGCTTGTCTTGCAAAAGTTTTAGAACTTTACTTACTTACTACTTAAATAAATGCTCTATTTTTAAGTCTTATCAGTCGGGTTTCAGAAAAGGGCATAGTATTGTCATTGCAACCATAAAAGTTTTAAATGACATTTTCTCAGCCCTTGATGACAAACAAGATTATGTAGCTCTGCTTATTGATTTGACTAAAGCTTTTGACTCAGTGGATCATGGAGTCCGTCTGAAGTAGATTGGATTTGATTATGCTACATGTGATTGGTTCTAAAATTATCTTCAGACAGAACCCAGGCAGTAGTAGCCGATGAGTTTAAATCAGATTTTCAAACTTTAAGTAAAGGAGTGTTCCAAGGCTCAGTTTTGGGCCCCCTACTTTTTACTATTTTTATTGATTCTATTAGTTACAATTTAAGAGGACACCACATATATTTATATGCAGATGACGTTGTTTTGTTTGCAAGTGCTCCCTCTGCTGATCAGGTGCTTTTAAAACTGCAACAACATTTTAATGAAATCCAAAATTCCCTCATAAATCTTAAACTTTTGAATGGAAATACAACTAAGTATGTGATTTTTTTCTAAAAAACATTTAAGTAACGTGCAAGCTACAAATATTTATACGCTAAATGGTACATCCATTTAAAGAGTCAACACTCTTATCCTTATCCTTATAAAAAACATATTTTGGAATTATGTAGCAGTTTAAAATCAAAATGATCATTTTATTACAGAAACAAATATTGTATCCCAATAAATAACAGAAAAGAAATAGTGCAAGCAACCTTTCTTTCTGTACTGGATTATGGGGATGTGGTGTACATGCAGACTTCTGTACTGGATTATGGGACGTGGTAAACATGCAGACTTCGACCTCTGTTTTGAAACCGTTGGATCCACTATTTCAGTCTGCCCTTCGTTTTATTACAGGTGATGGATTTAAACCCATCACTGTATTCTCTATGAAAAAGTTGGATGGCCATCACTGTCTATTAGAAGAGAACAGCACTGTATGAAATGTATCTATAAGGGACGACTTCAAAAACTGCCAGAATACCTCACCTCAATGACTGCATAAGGCTAAGGACTAGCTGCACCAAAACTGAGATGGGAAAGAGGCTTTTAGTTGTTTTGCGTCACAAAAATGGAATACACTCCAAAGAAAAGCAAAACTGGATACATTGGTGACACAATCACAATTTAATAATCTGCTAACAAACTTCTATCCACACCCTGTTCCTGTTTTTAATGTTTTATATGGATTTGTATACTTACTATACTTGTATACTGTCTTGTTTGTTTTTCTTCTTGTATTGTATTTTAAACAGGGGGCCCATGAAAAAGTGAGCTCAAGTGCTCTCATTGGGTTTGCCTGTACAAATAAAGATAAATAAATAAATGATTATCTAATTTTGATACTAGTTTTAGCATCGATTAGTATCTGATTTTCAATACTTTTCACAACTCTAACTGGGGAAAGGCCAATTTTGCTCAAATACGTGGGGAAAAATGAGGTACTGGGCCTGCAAAATTTAATGTAATTCACTTAACTAAAATGTGTTCTTTGCTGCAGGTTTTTACGCCGTGAGCCGGAGAAGGACCTGCTAAACCTGCACCGACTGCAGCACCTGGAGAGACTGGACCTGTTTGTGGACCGCTGCTGTCTCAACGGGAAGTATTGGCCCACTCCATTTGTCAAGACACTAATTGAACAACTGCAAGAACTCACCCAGAACCGAGTCCAAGTCTGCACCCAGAGGCCCCTGAGAGACATGTTGCGGGACTGTGACTGTGTGTACGAGGACTACTGAGGGGGCGGGGCCTAGGACACACCTGGACAGAGGATGGCCTAAAGTGCACCTGTACAGAGGAGCTTGAGGTGCACCTGTACAGAGAGGCAGGAGCTTAAGACTCACCTTTACAGAGGGAGAGGGGCTTAAGACTCACCTGTACTGACGGAGGAGCTAAGATGCACTTGTCACACCTGTACTGAGGAGGAGGGGCCTAAGACTCTCTGTACTGAGGAGGTGGGGCCTAAGACTCTCTGTACTGAGGAGGAGGGGTCTAAGACTCACCTGTACTGAGGAGGAGAAGCCTAAGGCCCACCTGCACTGAGGGGGAGGAGCTAAGATGCAGTTGTCATACCTGTACTAAGGAGGAGGGACCTATGGCTCACCTGTACTGAGGTGGAGGGGCCTATGGCTCACCTGTACAGAAGGGGAGGGGTCTAATGTGCACTTGTACCAAGCGCTTTTGCTGAACTGGAAAAGACTTTATTTTTTGTAGTTCTTTAGTTGGTTAAAGAAAGTCATATGTTTGTAGCACTTCACAGCTCTCAAAATGATAAGAATCTCTTTGCGCTAAATATATTTTGGGCCTGAATGATTTTGCAAATAACCTAGCTGCATTTTTGACATTTCTGGCATTTATTCAGCAATTACATTTGCATAATGCATAATACATAATGCAGCTCAATAGTGACCACTCACAGCCTGGTTCAGAAAGTAAATTTCCCATTAATTTCAACTTTCTGAAAAAAAATAGATATTAATAAAAGATATTAAAAGTTTGAAAGCTCAGGGCTAATGTGGTAACTAATGACCACAAGACCTTTGTGATTCTCTGCTTTTTTGTTTAATGCGGCACTATGACAAAAACAGACACTTTGCACCACACACTCGTCCTATTGGTCAGCCTCTATCATGCTTTGAGTGACAGATGGACATAACCAATCACAGTGAAGAGTAAGCTTTTAGAAACAGCTGACAGCTTAAGTTACCTTTTAAAGACTGAATAAAAGATGCTAAGAAAACATGAATTGTGATAATATCGAAATTGTGATCTGGTTCTTAGAAAGTCATCATATTAATTTCAGGCACGTCGCCCACCCTTATCTGGATCATGGAAAATCACTACGTTATTAAAACATTTTGCTGAAATTGATTTTAAGTTTTAAATGTGTTCCATCATGCCTTTTGAACTCTTAATATTTAAATTTTGTGAAAAGTCTACGGGAAAAATGAATGGAAAATGCACTTTGGAACCAGAGTGGACTTCGAAGTGGGTGGGACTGTTGAGCTCCATAGTTGGTCAAAAAACACATTTAAACAAATCTGTTGGCAACGAAAACTGTCTTATATGTAAAAATTAGGTTAATGAATTATGCTTTCTGGATCATGTAGATCATTATTCAGCATTTTATTCATTGTAAACCACAACATTGATCTGAAACGGCTTAGTGTTAGAAATAAGGCCATTTACTTTCAAAACTGCAGATATGAAACTTCATGTTAGTAAGCAGCTGATTTAATTTTTTTTTTTATTTTGCACCCTATGTGTTTGAGTCTTATTTTTTCAAATAATTGCAATAGGCTCTGTGCACAAGGGCAGCTGGCTACTTCTGGTCAGAGGGAGGATCAATGAAGCCATTTCTGCTGTAATGTAAAAAAAAAAAAAATCACAAAATCTTGACAGATCCGGTAGTGGACAGGGAGCTGCGGATGGATGTCACAGACGACATGTTACACTTTACAAATAAGGAGAAAACTTTATAAAGGGACATCTTTTGTGTGTCAGTGCTAATGCTGATGCCAATCTTTATTAAAATATTAAATATAAAATAACAACACAATTTGTGGTAAAGACGACTCGATTATTTTTAGGCGAAGATTATTTCAGTCTGTGGTGTCATTAAAATATTTATTAGGCTCCAAAATTAGCATTAGCCCCGACACACAAAGATGTCTCTTTGTAAACACAGAAGAGTCCTCCGGTCATAGGGATTACATCAGAGCAGAAATGGTCAAGCCGACTGTCCCTCTGATTGGAATTACCTGTCTACCGTTGTGCACAGAACCAATTAAGTACAGAGCAGTGGGCGGAGATAGGGGGTAGGTGAATTATCTGAGCACTCAAGCCTCAAATGCAGGATGATACAGGATTACCCAAACATGCATGAATCAAGCAAAGGGCATCTGACACGCAGGGATTCTTTTAGATACATTTTTCATTTTAGTTGAACGTTTTTTCATAGAATTTTCCCCTCCCCCCTCATTTTAAATGTATGGGTAAAATGGTAATTAGGTATTTACTTTCACAATGGAAAGTCTATGGGGCTGTAGCTTGTGTGGCAGCGTTGTAAATGGCCAACTGTATTTATTTTGTACAAATATTTTAGCTTGAGTTATTTTTGAATATGAATTGTCTCTTTTTGACTGAGAAATTAAAATCTATAATTGCAAATGCAATTGAGTGCAGTCAGACTGACTATTCACACAACTACAAACTACTGTTGTCACGATACTAAAATTTCGTTCTGTTTCGATACTAAGGAATAGACTTGATACTCATTCAATTTTTTTTTTTTTTAATTTCAATACCACAATGAAAAACAGACAATAGAATGTGATTTTCCACATTAAATGGTAGTACTTTGTTTTTTATTCCCATGTGCCTTATATCTGTGTAATCCCTCAGTGTCCAGTAGGTTCCATACTGGTCCATGGGCGTATACTAGTCTATGTGTCTTATACTAGTCTATGTGTCTTATACTAGTCTATGTGTCTTATACTAGTCTATGTGTCTTATACTAGTCTATGTGTCTTATACTAGTCTATGTGTCTTATACTAGTCTATGTGTCTTATACTTGTGAAAGATACAGCTCAAGATCATTCTAAAGCGATTCAGGAAAGGTTCATTTCTGTCCTGTGAATGGGACTTTTGTTAGTATGGATACCTGCTCAAATTAACATCTAGTTTCGATTCTAGTTTTAGTATCTGATTCCTGATACTTTTGACAACCCTACTGTAAACTTGATTTTTTGTGTTTACAAAAGTATTATACATTTCTTATGAATATTTAAGTTAGATTTTGTAATTACTAAAACTACTCCAGAGATTCTTACAATACAGCATGGTGGTTATAGTCCTCACCTCACAGCAAGTTGGTCCCTGATTTGATTCTCAGATTGTGTGGAGTTTGCGTGTTCTCCCTGTGTCTGAGTGTGCTTCCTGTGGTTTCTCATCAACCCAAAACATAATAATCCTCCAGTTAGGTACTCCTGACTGGGATCCTAACCAGATCTGGTCCACTTCTCCTGACCGGTTTAACCCAGACACACTGAAGGATGGGTCAAATGCAGGTTTATCCCAGACACACTGAAGGATGGGTCAAATGTAGAAACAACTGCATAAAACAGACAATTTTGAATTGTTACATTTTGTTATTTTATTTAAATCATAAATTAAAGTTAATTATTAAACAAACCCGGCCATCAAACCTAAGCTGTGCTCTGATTGGTCAATCCATATCTGAGAGTCTGGTCCTTCAATCATTCTCCCAAACGGGTTTACAAAAATATTTCATATCAAACGCAGTAGTCCTTCTGCATTAGGGGCAACAGTGGCTCAGTCAGTGCCCTCAGTGGAGAGGGTAGCTGGTTCAATTTTCGCTGTATCCATCCTGTGATTTTTCTGCATTTAATGTCTCCAGTCTCAGATGTAATCCAAAATAATAACTACATTTAAATTAACATAAGTTTGGAGTAGCAGACCGGAGCAATGCTAAACACACAGAGTTTAGCTTCCAACTGTTTCAGTGGGAAAACTCCAAAGAACAGTTCCCCAACAATATCACTGAGTGGAGAAAGGAGCTGCTTGTCTTCAGAGCGAGTTTCATTCTTTGATTTGATCAACAGAAACACTTATAAAATCAATGTATTTGTAGAAACAAAATGAGAAATAGAAACTACATTTGAAGAACAAGCACTTTGGCACATGGAGCTTTGAAATAATTGCTTTACAGTCATGTGGTGTCTTATATTTTCCACATTTGAAAACTTCCCAAAATGTTTCTGGCGTGTGTAGGTGTGTATAGGTAATTTAATGTGCACCTGAGACTCATTTCTCTAAAACATAGTTAACAATATTAGATTAAAGATTTTACTAAAACTTTTGTCTAGTCTTTTCTAGTTTTGTAATTTTAGTGATGTTCTGATTTTACTTCCTGGTTGGACACGGGCAGCAGATAAGACATATGTAGAGGCCTGCATATGTAGTACCCAGCAACCATAATGTAAACAAGGGCCAGAACTTGTCAAAATTACAGTTATGATTTGACAAATAAGAATAAATGACAAGACCTTTATTTTGTTAAATGAAGGTTTACACTACTTAACTGAAGTAAAACTATGATAAATACTTAACACAGGTGCTATCCCAGCAAACCAAGTCAGAATTAGTGAAATATATTCATCTGTCAAATGCACTTTAACTGGTTAGAAGAGAGGGCATCAAGATTATTTGGTTTATAGTTAACTTAACTCTGGTCACAATATAATCTTACCAAAATGAATAAAAAATAATTTAAAAAATGAAAATTTTCAATCTGCATGTTTATAATTCTAAATATTTTTCTTTATCTATCTGTCACATTAATTTGATTTTCTGCTACTTGCCTGTCCCCATGGAGATGCTAACTCTTTGCCTGGAATGGTCCACAGTAATGCATTAAACACATCCATCTTTTATTTCATTGCTGGTGTTGATTTGCTCAAAAGTACAGTAAAACATGCATTCTTACTGTGAGAAGCTTAATGCCATACTGTGTAACATTCCAGACTAAGCAATAACATCTTCATGGAGACCAGCAGATAGAGGTTACATAGTGCACTTTTAAAACTGTACCATTTCTTCTCAGTTATTGTAAAACTAAACTTTGACCTGCCTAGTTAGAAGAAAGAACATAAACTGCTCCTGTCTGCTGCTCCAAATATTTCAAAATTAATTCAAACGTATTCAAGATCACAGCCTAACCACTTCAGAAATGAAAGTTAACTTATTTAGATTAATATCACATAAAAAATATTTCCATTAAAGGCATTCATAACCCTTCTCCCCATATGTACAAGTTTAGACTCTTATTATCCACAATAGTAAACATTCTATCCACCTCCAGCAAAATGGGGCAAACAACAGCACCCCCTAGTGTTCCATCCGTGTCAGTAGTCATTTGAAGGCAGATCTGGTAAAGAGCTTTGTCCATAAGATCCCATAGTCAGGCTTTAATACATGTTTTGAGATTTGAGTAATCCTTAGATTGACTCCTGAACAAAAAACATGCTTTATTTCAATAGGTCGTGTTCAAGTTCTAGAATTAGATGATGTTATCATTTCAGATGGAGGGCGGGGCATATAGAACTCTATGGGAGATTATCTGGTTTTAAAGAAATCTCTAAACTTATGATCCACAAATGTTAAACCTTCTCATTATTAGTTTGGGATTGGCTCCTTAAACCTGTCATTAATCATATGGCTTAAAGTCCTTTCAGCTGACAATGTCTTCTTTGGGGTTGAATAATGGCTCCACTTTCTAAAGATATTGTGAAAAAAATCATTTCACTTTTGTTTATTTATACTAACAGAGAAGACGCTGAACTTTGCGCCAGTTTTTGTTTCATGTGGATGGGCCCAGTAATTATAGAGATATTAACCATAAACCAAGTCAAACATCTGCATCTGACAGTTACACAACCAACTCCACCTGAGGATCTGACAACCATAAACAAGTCAAACATCTGCATCTGACAGTTACACAACCAACTCCACCTGAGGATCTGACCTGTCTCAGCTCAGGTTAAGACAGAGGGATTCTACAATGTGCTGATGTCACGTGAACACAACCTATTGAACTGTGCTCCTCTGTGTTTTTAAAGTACATACATCTTCACTAGACTTCTATCATCACCAGCAGAATGCGACAATCCAAATACTGAGTGAATGTGAAACAGCATTCACCCCAAAAGGAGACGTTTTTCATATATTTTTGGATATAAAACATGAAAAATGTTGTGTTGAAAAAAGCCTAACATGGGAACATCCATTGTCTCTAGTTTCAATGAGTTTTTATGGTGAAAAAGTTAAGATAATCCATCCAATGACAAAGTAGAACAGGAACACGGGGTAGACCACCAGTGCTTTCCGATTGGGAGGTTGGCTGTCCGCGAGGAAAGCAGTCGACGCGAATGTGGACCACCCGAAGGAGGCACTGACCACTAGGAGGCGTACTGCGAAGCTCACGCCATTGTTGGCTAAGAGCAGGACGAGGCGGCAGACGACTAAAGCCGCAGTGAGGGGCATTATGCAGTAACCAAGGACACACAGGCTCTGGAAGAACGACAGAGTGCCACCAAGGAGCTTCGAGTTCAAGGTGATGACGATGGAGCCCACCCACACGATCACAAACACCTGAGTAAAGGAAA
>KN471134.1:0-19219 GCA_000787095.1 Periophthalmodon schlosseri
TAATAATAATAATAGTGATAATAATAAAATGCATGCATTAAAAATTTGGTAAATAAAAATTAGATAACTGCCACAACCAAAAACAAAATCAAAAGTTGTATGAAATTATTTAAGAGGTAAATGCACCGCTGAGCCATAACAGTAACTATTAGCAAAAATCCCACTAAACTTGTCAGTTGTCTCTACTATCCTTGTGTTTGAAGTATCTTAAATACTAAAATCCTGGGCTTACAACAATCACTCATCAATCATTATTAACAATTTATGGGGAGACACTACAGGCAAAACTCATTTTTTCCATTGTTTTGTTTTTTGGTCAGTTTGATCTCTCAGCACGTAAGTGTTTATGTGGAATCAACATAACTGTCCACTCTGTACAGAAAGATAATTTAATATTTAATTTAATCAACCTGCGCCATAAAGTTATATGGGACATAGTAACTTCAACAGTGTTTACTCAAAATTGATTTTCCCCCATAGAGACATAAGGATCACCCCTTAAAGTAGCACCTACATACACTAAACTTTACAGTCTTGTACTTAACAAGATTTGATCTTAATCCAAGTCTGATTATTCAACTTTTAACAAAAAAAAAAAAAAAAATGAAGCAGAATTAGAATTTTTAGGCCAATTTTCAGTGAGATTTAGTTTACTCAAATAGTAAATAAGATATCCAAAAACCCCTCTGTATATGTTTTAGTATCTAATATGAACACAAAGAGAAGCAAGACATTTAAACCTGGCTCTCTTTTCATGTTTCTCTTTTGAATGTCCCAAAACTGGTACATTTTGGCCATTTTTACACATACAATGCCTTATTTTTATATGAAAACATTACGTGATGAAAAACTTGTAATACATTTTTTTTCTTACATTTCTTACATTTTCTTGCATTTCAAGTAAACCACAGAAGAAGTTTCAAATTGATATGTGTAAATTTAAGATTTTTACAAACTACAAGAAGACTACAAGTTACTATGTGTTACCCAGAACAGTGGAACTTCATGGGATGTTTCCGTCGCATCTCGTGTATTTTGTGGATCACTAAACACGTGCTGCGCCGTCATTTGCCAAGAACATGTTTTTGCTTTATTATTTCTGATGTATTTGATGGAAACCTTTTGCTGTATTGCAGAGCCCAGACAGCAAAGCCCTGTTGAGGACACAAAACCAAAATGTTCCAGGTATAAATATGAGGAAGAGAGTGACCAATTTGCCCTCACCTGTCTGTCAGATGCAGTGTCTCTGAGTTGTCACGGAAATGGCTGAGTTGGTTGTGCACTCAGAGAAATGGAAAAACAGGCCAACTGTCTCGAGTTTGACTGCAATAAATGTCAAATGATTTCGGGCCAGAGCTGACATTTTGTTTGGCAGCTGCCTGAAAAGATGCCTCAAAATGGAGGACACCACAAAAAGAAATACTACATTAAAGATTTTTGAGGTTTAAGAGAATCTGAATCAGCTGACAGATGGAATGCCAGTCCTCCGAAGTTAATAACCGCTGAACTAATGAAAGCTATAATAAAGAAAAGGGGGATAGATACATATTTTTAAACATGTAAACTGTCTCCTGTTTTTTTTTTTTTGTTCTGTTTTTTTGTTTTGTCGATCCAGTTATTCATGTATTTCTTATAAAAATATCATTCAAAACTAACTCACCAAAAATCCCATCTCATCTGATCTCTGTAGTGCATAGTGTTGTTGTGTCCTTATGCAAGACACTTCACCCCCCTTGCTTCCAGTGTGAAAGTGGACTGGTGTATGTATATTATATATTATATTGGTGTGAGTTAATGCGGGAGAATGGATGCAAATGAACCTATAACTATAGACTGGAGTTCACAGTATGTATCTGTCCCCAACAAATAAATAAATCATAATAATAATTAAACTGTATCTCCTCTTGCCTCATATTAAGAGTACTTTTTAAAAATCTTGTTGGTGTCTATTTTTACAAGAACTGACCTTGTGCTTCTCTTGCATTTAATAACACAACTCCCAGACTATTTGCATTGTTTATCACTGTGTTTGGACAGTTTGGACAATTAAATATGTTACAGAAAGAGCAACATTTGAGCATATCAAAAATGAAAAGAATCATTAGTCTTTGTCAAAATCATTGGAATACTTTTGTGTTTTTCCTACTTAACACATCTACTTATAGACAAACGTTGTTTTTTTTTACTCAGTTCAATTCTCAGTGGTAAATGTAATTCCTGATTGGTTTATCTCAAAATAATTATATTCACATGCATTTAAAGGGTCCATATTACACTATTTTCTGATCTATATTATTATATTTCCTCATCACAAACATACCTGGAGTTGTGCTTTGTTTCATTCACACATGTTTAACACGTAAACCCTGCATATTGAGGCTGAGTTCTTCTCTCAGATAGAAAACACTCTTTTCTACCTTGTGATGTCATGAGGTAGTACAGGAAGTGCTCCACTGTGTTTTTAAACACTTTCATGCACCGTCATCGAGAATCATTTGGCTAATTTCAGATCTGGAATTTCCTGTTTATCGATGCACAGCACTGGTGGATAAAGATAGACAATATAATATTTCCAGTGCATAATGCATCTAACCTGAGCCAAATCCAATGCATTACATGAAGAGACACTAAAATATGGCACAGAATCTCAGAGAAGTGAATTAAATGCTGAAAAGGTGACGATAAACCAGAAGTAGTTTCGTGTTTACCCTAACTTCAGCCACAAGGTCGAAGGTAGCTGTTAACTTGAAAACTACCGCTTCATGACATCACAAGGTGGAACTTTTGAGCTTTGGAGAAGTAGACAGACTAATAATAAATGATTATTTAAACATGGGTGAATGAAAAGCTTTGGAGAGTAGACAGACTAATAATAAATGATTATTTAAACATGGGTGAATGAAACAAAACACAACTCCAGGTATGTTTTTGAGGAGGTAACAGCATTATAACATGGCTTAAAGCTCACAGGAGTTAATTTTACGTAATATAGGACCTTTAACTTATAATGCATGGACAGTATGGAAGCTTCATGGGGTCATTAGCAATAACGAACTTTAATGTACAGTGAATGAAACTTAACAACTTAATTAAAGGCATGTGTGAAACTGCAGCCTGAGTGATGAAATAAACACAAGCGTAATAGTGACAGGAAAGGCAGCGTTAATGAAAAGATTTTGCTCATTGACTCTCTACTGAAGCTTAAACACATTTTTACCTACCTGATTGGTCACATGCTTTAACATTACAGGTCAGGACAGCCCCTTGTGGGTGGTGACTTGGGGGGTGCTGCGATGGAGAGATATCGTTACAATTTCACGGAGAGGGGAGGAAACCGGGGTTCGGGGTTGACTGATTGCTGGCTGAGTTCAAAGGATGGAGGAAGAGCAATCAAAAGCTCCCTCCGGCGGCCATTTTGGAAATCTGGGTTAATGGCAAAAGGAAAAACACGCGCCAACACAAGCACAACTCCAAAGTAGAGCTACATAATCAGCCAGGCTTATACAGGACTCATTAGGAGGAGTTTCTGTCCCCGCTGTGTGCACTGGGAAATCAGAATGCCCAAGGACTGCTTTAAATAAATGTTTTGAGAGCCAGAAAAAAGTTGGGGAATTATTATAAGTTAGAACCTAAATGGGACCTGAATATTGTCTTTGGAATGAATCAGTGAGTCAACCTTGATGAACCATTCTCAAAAAAATACTCAAGTAAAAGTAAAAGTAGCACATAAAAAAATCTACTTAAGTAAAAGTATTAAAAATGTACTTAAAGAGTAAAAAGTAAAAGTATTTCACGCATGTTTTGAGGTCTTATAAAGCTGTATCAGATGTATTGATTCTGATAAAGATTACTGCTGAATTTTGTACAGCAGAAACAACTGAATCAATCTTTTTTTTTCTAGCTGGTTTTATTTGTATATTTGTGTTTGCTCAATTCATGAGCTTGTTAAAAAAATAAACCCTCAGCCTTTTCAGCAGGTCTCAAACAATAATAAAAAATACTTTTACTTTTCAGATACCTGCTCTCTGATGTAGCGAAGTAAAAGTAAAAAGTATCCACTTTAAAATGTACTTAAGTAAAGTAAAGATATCTACATTTTTTACTTACAAAATGGATAAAAATAGATTTAATGAAACTTTATCAAATACAATAAAATACAAATACAGACAGTACTCTAGCAAATAATAGAAGCTTTGGGCATTTAAAACAGGCCGGCCAAAGTACGTTTTTAAGTTTGTTTTGAATCGTCATCATTGGCCACAGATAACAAATACTGTAGCATTATCAAATCACTACATCTCATTCAGCAAAACTAACGTTAAGGTACACTTTACTGTGTCCCATGAGGAAATTTGTTCTCTGCATTTGACTCATCCTTCAATCAATGCCACTGGGCCAACCTGTCCTGAACTTGAAGAGCAGAGACCCATCTCCAGATCTTGAGCTCGGCTTGGTCAGGACTACCGTAGCTGGAGGATTTTACCTGTTGTACATGTTTTGAGTAGACAGACCTATACCAGGGCATTGCTTCTACATCCCGCAACGTCCAACCTGGAAGTGACAGCATCCTATAGTGTTCAACATTATTACAATGGACAGTGAACAGAGCAATACCAATTTTATACTGAACGTCAACTAACTAAAATTTGCACTTGACTCATTAGTTTTTAAGTCTCTCCTTTGTAAAATTAAAATGGACAAATATAAAACAGAAAACATTTAGGGTAATACCTCTAATAAAACCGGTTGCCAGGTATGTTGGGGGACTGACCATTCTCCTCTGTACTGGCTCGTGTCCAGTGTTGTCCTCTGCTCCTCTGTATAATTCTGCTGAGGCCCTGTCTTCCCATTCAGTCCTATTGTGTATACAAGTTGACATTCAGAACAGATGGCTTCACTGTGTCTCTGAGGCTGTATTGTTTATTATGATGGCACAATGGTAGTCAGGGGAATCTTTCAGAGATCTATAGCCACAGTTGTACAATGAATAGGTCAATATATGAATGCAGTGAGCGCTCCGAGTCCATGTAACACACTATCGAGACCGAACAGCTGAGGTCCATTTGCATATTGTTCATTTGTCGTAATATAAATTCATCAGTTGACTTCATCTCAGTTTCATTACCCTTGGCTGTGTTCTTTCATCCTGCCCTAGCCTCTCTGTGTTATCTCCGAGGCTCTGGTACACAGCCATTACCACACATTAGGGCCAGATACTACGCACCCAACACAAATGTATTTGGACTAAACAGCAATTTGCATAAACATGGAGATGGAGACGTGAAGGTCGTCCCAAGAAATGTTTTTTGTTTGTCCATGACCTGCAGTGTCTGTAGGATATTGACTTCAGTACTAGCTTTAAGGGTTCTGCGAAACAGTATCGCTTTTGTATGTATAAAAATGTATCTTGATCTAATACTGTACTCTAATAATCAAAAGAACTACATTCTTCTTTTCCTCCTTTTCCACTTAAGGTAATGCATTCCAAATCATTCTTACATCAAATTGGTGATTTTGGCTTTGGCTAACAGGGGATAAGGCTGTTTAGTTTTGAAAACACTTCTTCACTTGGTCAGGGCTAACAAAAGGCTCAAGGGCGTTGCGATCAAAATATTGGCAAAAGTTCATGTTATTGCAACTTTGTTCGTTTATTTCCTGCTTTTGTGACACTGCAAGACATAACAGTAAGTCCAAAGGGCCCAAAAGCTTATTATACGGATCAAATCTCTTTTCCCAGAATAGTGTTTTTGTTTTGGTTCCCTCAGCACCACCTGCTGGGCTAATAGGCTAAGACTATATCCATCTCCATTTAAATGTGCAGTGTTGTGTATTTATCTCTTGGACAATATATGAGACTTTTTAATGTCCATTTTCCCCATTAGGTGCATTTTCAGAAATATTTTGAAGCCAAAAAACGGAAATGCTCCAAGTGTATTTTTCATAAAACAGCAAAAGTGATATCTGGGTTTCCATTGAAATTATAATGTAGTAAACAGCTATTTTACTTTGGGAAACTTGTTTTCTGTGGTATTGAACAAAATAATTGTGAATCACTTTCTTTTGTAGAAAGCTGTGTTCTGTCTATTCATCCAAACACTATTATGTATTTGTCTGTTAGTTAAATCAATTACAATTTCACCACCACCACCGCCACCACAATGATTTTACATATAGGCCTTTTTCTTTTGTATTTTATGACATTTTAAAGTTAAATTCTCAAAGATTTCCAACATTACAGTAGACATGCCAGTTACAATACAGGAATGATCAGGTTTCTTTAACAATAAACTACAAAAATAAACTAAAATGAACAAAACTTGACAAAAATGTTATCAGCGTATACACACATATTTCTGCAAGAGATAATATATGACTCAATAAACTATTTCTGACGCAGTTACGTTTTCAGGGTATGTAAGAAGAATATATAGAAAAACATTACAATATTTCTCACTGGCAGCACTGAATTGAAAGCAGATGTTTCCAGGTCAGACTGAACTCGCCGGACGTGAGGCTGCTTCAATATCAGGTATCATTGAGTTGAAGCTATTTTAAATGAAACTGTTATCACACAATTCAGAATTTATAGGAGCCCACTGTCCAGTAGTGAGTTATGACCTGCAAATGGGATTCCAGTATTAAGTCAGAGGAAGGTAGTTAAATGGACTCCGGGTCTGGCTCCGTTCAAAACAAAAGAGTCCCAAGTCCCAAGTCTATATGTGAAAATAATCAACAATGACTTCTAAACTTCTAATTTAATTGCAAAAGAAAATTTTATTCTGTCAGATTCAAAACTGCCAACCGTCAGATCAGTGGACAAACACGACCAACTGAGCTACCGTCGCCCCCTTCTTGCACGTTGCAGTTTACGTACATTATATGGTGAGATTATTTTGTGTAACATGGCTAAGTTTTTCACCTTTCTACTAATATTAAAAGGGTAACTTTGATTTCAGTGGTCAGTCTCTGTTGCTATGCAGAGGTGTTGAATGAGGAAAAAAAACAATATTCATTATTCAGCAATTTGACCTTAATTATATTTGAGACAAATATTCCAATTAGTCGTCACGGCAACTACAGTACACAAGCTTGAATAGCAAATTAACAGTGCCCTATAATTTTACACCCAATCAACATCTGACACAATGACATTTTGCTCTTTCAAATGAAACCACTGATTAAAATATGCCACCTATTCAAATACCTTAATTATCCTACTGACCCAAACTGAATTCATTTTGCCCAGCTCAAAATCCCTTCTGGGCTTTGTTATTTCTACATCTGTATCAGTATCAGTGTGACAGCCTTAAGTGGCCAGCGATATCTCGTGATAATTATGCCTAGAGATTAATCAAAACGTAGGAAATTGTTCATCGATTGTGCCCTTAGCGCGGAAATCATCTTTGAGCCATGAGATCCTTAATTTGCCGGGCTTGCACTAGTCTTAATTAGATCGGTCCTTATCTGCCATCCTGCGTGTTTTGAAGTGCGATTAGCAGTGAGAGGAGAGGAGAGATATTCTATGCTTTGACTGGCTCTTTACAATATCGGACCGTACGTGGCTATAATTTCTTCAAAGCGTTACGAAAAGACGGCATGTTTTAGATTGTGTCTGAGGGCTCTCTGGAGACGGATCACTCCAGGTCGAGATGGTAAAACTATAGTGAAATTATAGGCAGAACTGGAACGCTGTATTATTGAACTGAGAGATAAGGACAACTGGTTAATTGGAGGATTCATGTAGTTAACCTCTTTTTTATATAGGCCACCTTTTCATAATGTTAAGGCAGATGAGGTGAAGATGTGTTATGCAACGAAATAAGTCCCCATCTCGCAAATCTAATAACACGGTTTGATATTCATTATTTTAAAATACCAAACGATAATCAACAGATCACCAAAGACTTAAACACGGCTTAATACTGATAGCTGTACTAATTAATCAAACCAAAAGGTATATCCTTGTGTATTTTGGTTTATTTCAACAAAAACATTCTTGCTCCATTCCGCATTTTTCAGATCCACCTTGGATATCTGTGAAATGGAAGAGATGACAGCATTATGAACAAAAAACAAGGCTGGTTTGTGTCATAAATTTGAATAAATATATGAAGAGACATCATTTGACTTTGGAAATGTAACTGTAAACTTGATTTACTTCTTATTCACTGCGGCTCCTAGAGGACGTGTCCCCGTTGTACTTTGCCTTTTATCTCCACTGTATCTGAACTTGCTTAACTGTAAACTGCTGTACTTTTATTTTTAACTGTTCCTGTTTCTGGCTTGTGTGAAGTTCTTATGTGAGTGTTTTTAAGCTGCTGGCTGCACCAGACTGGACCCAGTGCAATGTTTCCTTTACATTTTTAGTAGGAAACTGTATCAACATTTTGGAAATATTGTGCTTATTGTGAATTGTAAAATGCCAAAATCCATGAATAAAGATTAAAAAAGAAAGAAAAAAGCCCCTTATATTTGTGGATTATGTTTGATCTACAAATTTTATGATGATTATTTATGTTTTCATTTGTTTGTACTGTGATTTTAGTGTCTTTCTTATTCTGTAAAGCCTGTACGAATTGTGCTATACAAATAGACTTGCCTTCCCTTGCCATAGTTTAGGTAAGTTTACTGGTTGTTTTTTTTCCTTCAGTGATCACACAAGCTGAAGGTCCAATTTACATAAACCCACCAGATCCCTCTATAAGCTCGCACCTGGCTGACTTCAAAATTGAGATGTATGGTTTTATTTGGCATCTGGTGACACAAACTTCATTATCCAAGCTCACTTTCTCTTATACGGGAGTCATTCTCAGTTTTTATCCCACACATATTGAGAAAATACTTTTAAACGTTGCACTTTTAACAAAACTTCAGGCCTCCCCCATAGACTCGAGGATGAAGCTGACAGGGCCGTCTGGTTTTGGGACAGAGGAGAGAAAGGAGTGACAGGTGCAGAGATAAGGAGCAGACGTGAGATCCCACAAGAGACATCCAAACAACGGCTAAAACCGCCACAAAGTGATTTTAAAAATGATTCAAAACAAACAGCAGACAGATACAGACAGATAAAAAAAAGCACTTTACGTTAAGGTTTACTGGAGCAGAGATTGCACTGAAATTGCTTTATTTTGAGTCAGTGTGAAATGGGCTAACCTGCTAACTGTCGCGTTCCAAATAGGAAGTGATCATGGGCTGCGCTTCCGGCTCCATCAACGCTGGCTCCAATTCACTTTACATTAGAAAACTGACACCCCTCTCTCCGTAAATGCTGCTGTCAGGCTCGTGTCCAGTCCTCATTTTGGTCTTAAAATGTTCGTATTGACCCGTTCTACGTGATCCTGGTATTTTTATTTCGCTATTGTGTCCGTAACTCAAGATATGAACATTAATAACAGACAAATCAGACGCCTTCTTTCCCCGAGGTCGCTCCCGCTAGCGTTAACAACAGGTTTGATTGACAAGCGCCTGATAAGCGCCTGTTCCCTGTTAAACCAGCGGTGCGGGCGGGAAGGGGAGTTGCCTTCAACACCTTTGCTCCAGATTGGCTCTTTGGTTGCTATGATACTCGCGGTCAGAATTCCAAATATGAAGGCTCCAAATTTTGCTATGATCGCGGTCAGAATTCCAAATATGAAGGCTCCAAATTCGCCCTGTAACCGCTAGCCTCGATGAGCTTCACTTGACTGGAGCCGAACGCCACGGGTGACGTCACACTCCACTTCTTTACACAGTCTATGGTCTTACCAAGGAGTCAAATAATATATGTGTAATAATCCAAGGTTTGAACCAGCTACGCTCCTGTTACAACAACAAACATTTACAGACTGTGACATCGTGAAACTACATCCTTGTGCATTTTGTATACCCTCCGGTTTATTACAGCAAAACATTCTCACTCTCTCTTTCCATCATATTTCAGATCTAGTACAATTCTCTCTCAGCCCTGTCTCTGTCAACACGCTGTTTTATTAATATGCAAATGAAAGGCAAACAGTAAATCAAACTGTGGAAAGCCATGTAATTATGTTATCAAGAAGATGACACAATACGGATTAAATCAACCTGAAATCTACCTGATTACAGGGCTGCGCCAGTCGGCTCCTCTTTTGCCTTCTAGCGACATGCACATTTTATTATAGTGACAAGGAACACAGTATGGAGATGTTTGCTATTCATAAGAATGCAGTTTCAAATACTGCACGATGTGTGAGTGTCAACCAGAGAACAGCAAATAAAAGAAACTATACCGACATGTTTATAATAAAATAACTACAGGCAAAAACTCATTCTTTTTTTTAAATTTTGAGTTGTATGTTCATTCAAAGTAAACACAAGCATTTCAACTTTTACAAAATGTCCACAGGGAAAGAAAATACTCCATACTGAATTCATGTAATTTTTATCATGTAACAAGAGTAATAGCCAATGCAAGTCTTATGCAACTGCTGGGATTCACTTCAAACTGCAATTCTCCACTGTACTGTGGAGAATACATCCTTATGGTTCACTGTCTCAGAACACTAGATATATATGTACAGTATGTTTCATTTTTGTCAATATATTTGAGTACTTTTAAATGTGGAAATGTGGCGTGTAGTATTTTTAAATGACAGAATGGGAGAATGTATGGTTTGACTGTAAATGACTAGATACTTAAATGTATTTTAATAGTTTGTAACCTGCCCGGGGACTGCAGATGGAAACTAGCTTTAGTTAAATCTGGTGTAAAGCATCTCTTCTTTTATGAGATTAATGTGTTTGCACATGTTCCCTGTTAAAATAAACCAATAAACTAAACTTGTGTATAAAATACTGTTTTATCACTCATTCAAGCAATATAACTGTATTTACACCTGATATTAAGAAATGTAATGTTTTTCTCAAAGATCTCAAATGATTCTGCTCCTCCACTCCTCCAGCAGCCCAGGTCATATAGATATCAACCGCTGAAATTGCTACAGGATTGAACAACTATTTTATCTCTTGAAGACTTTGTGAATGTTCAGCTCCCTTTCCGTTTGTGTGATGGTCTAGCATATGAATCACCCCAAAATGAGCTCTATATTAAAATAAAAATCTGTTCACATTTGGAGACTAGTGACTAACAGAAAAAGCAGTAGAGCAAAAATCACTGACATGGAGGGGTTTTTATGACACAAATATTCCTTAAAAACACGCATTCTTATTGTGAGTGAGTGGCTTACATCAGATCTGATCTGTAACTTAGTCTCGTGGCATCACCTGCTTGTCTCTATGGTAGATAGACAGTGTTGGGAAGTAACTAAATACATGTACCAAAAAAAAAGTATTCTGATTACTGATTTTGAGCAAATGTATTCCAGTGCAGTTACTTTTTAATGAAGTGGTATTCAGAATACAGAATACTTTCCTAAATTGAAAGGAGTACATGGCGGTATTTCATCATGCAATTATGGCTTTGAACTGCAAGAAAAAAAGAAAACGCAGCTCTTGTAATGCCGGCATGTGCACTTTTTCTTGACTAATTATACATAAATTAATCCATAACAAACAGGGCAACAAAAATAAAGCAGTTTGTAATATTATGCAGTATTTTTCTCACTAAAATATAATGCAGCTTGGTGTAAACGTATTCAGAATACAGAACTCTGATTGGCTCATGTAATGGAATACGCTTGAATGAAACATAAATACATTTACAAATATATTTTAATGCAGGTATTCAGTATTCTGTAACTAAATACATTTTCAAAGTATTCTTCCCATCACTATAGATAGATAGAACATTCCAGGCCAAACAATAACATCTCCATTGAAACAAGCAGCCATATTTACGTAGTGCCTCTTCAGAAGACTCTGGATAGTACTCTATTGAATTCTCCTTGTATAATACTGAAATCGATAAATGACTGTGTGTACTTTTAAACATTAACTGTATACAAACCAGCACAGTTAAGCTTTGTCAGCACAAAAAACCAAGTCTACAATTCCAGTGTCTGTGTCTTTTGATTCATTTATGTATGAAGGGAGGTCTCTCTCTCTCACAGCGGTTTGAGAGAGGAGAGACACATGAAGAGATGATGGGAAGATTTCTGCCGGAGAGAGGAGAGCTGTGAAAGGAGGAAGGCAGTTCATGATAAAACAGACTACTGCAGTGAATCCTATAGGCGTCGTGGTACAGAGGTGCTGTATTTATTGTGTTGTGGGAGATGTGTGAGTGGGTGTATATAATGGGATGGTTGGGAGCTGGGCAGTGGACTGGCATGGTTCCATCCATTGTATTCAAATGTACTAGTCTCTAATGACAAATTCATTGGTTTTATTATGTGCAAATAACGCCAAAGTCCCAAAATACTATTTAAGCACAACAGCTAACTGACTTATATGAATACCCCAACTACAAATGGAATGAAGAAAAGATGCATGCGTAATAAGCTAATCCTCCAGAAAGGTGCTTCTAGTCATCAATCTATATCTTACAATGTGCAGATAGGTCCCCAGGTGCTGCACTGTGGTACCCGCTCAGGTTGACCCATACAGCTTTGAAGGATGGGTCAAATGCACAGTAAAGTTGAGCTTAACCTTTCACCGTATAAGCTAAAGAAGCCCTTGTAAATTGATTGAGTCCAGAGATGCGTCATATCTCCGAAATCAACTGCTCTTTATGAAACTCTTGCAGTGGATACCGACCACTCTCGCGGTAAAGTCGCACTGTGTAACTTTTCTAGTAGAGGGTTTGCCACCCGCTTGTCTCCATGGAGATGTTATGTTATGCTTTGCCTGGAATGTTACACAGTATGGCATTTAACTTATATTTCACCGTGGAGATAAGATGATGCCGCCAAGCCGAGTTACAGGCCAGACCTGTGGGGAAATGACCCTGTTTACAGTGAGAATGAATGTTTGTTAAAGTTTTTAGCAATAAAAACACCTGTAATGGCGAATTCAAGGCAAAACAATAACCTCCTGTTACGACCCAGCTGGGTTGTAACACCAACCACTAGAAAATTTGCATAGTGCACCTTTAACTTTGAAAACCAATCTCAGCTGTCCTATTGATCTTATTCCGCCTCGCCCACTTTTGTCCCTAAATGCAACTAAACCGCTCCTTCTTTGTGGTGGCTCTTCCGGTTAAGTGGGATTCCCAGTCATTTCACTGGAGAATTTGAGAAACCACTAAAATATGATATAAAGTAGGTTGGTTTGTGTAAAATGTTCAATGTTCGTGTGCATCAGCGATTCAACAATGCACCAGAGGCTTTAAAACGGCTTTGTAGTCCATGTAGAACTTATTTGCTGTCAAGCTCGGCAGCCCCGTACAAAATAATACAACCCAAATGACAATGGCGGCGCCCATGGCAACTTACGGAATAAGGTTAATACATTGCGATTGCACCCCCCGGTTTACCACATCAAGCCAGTTTACCACAGTATCCCTTTGCCTTATTGATTATTGTTGTGAGCACTTCCAAATAATGAGTAAAATGAAATAGGTTACACAAATAGCTCAATTTGAATGTGGATTGGATATAATCAACATTTTGCAGTTTCCCAACAACCCAATGTTCTTGAAGGCTATGCATATTTCAACATTTCAACATAACAGACTGCGCCCCATTCACTTTAGTGTTGTTTTTACACTTGCAATCAGTGTTCATTAAAAACACCAAACCATGCATGTGGAAGTGGTTTTGTAACAATGCCTCAAATTAAACATCTAAAATAAATGTAAAGGGAGATAAGCCTACATTTTCATTGCTCAAAAATGAAAGAAAAAAAAAATGTGTCACCTCTATGAAAGAACAGAAAGGTTATCAAACAGGCATTGTTCTAAACGTACACAGGATGCTGTGACATTGAGGGAAATCATGTGTATCTTTACTGAGAGGAAATGCCATTCTAACCATCTCCACCTCTTTCCTGTCTAAACCTATCCTGACTTAATAACAGAGGTCACATATTTGCTTGTGGGAGGACATGTGACATTAGAAACACATTAGTCTGTTCAGGATTCAATAAAGAAGGACCGCCTTGGTTATAACGTGTCAACCTGCGCGTATGCGAGAGGTATCACTATCTCCCCACCCACTCACTCACACTTGTTAAATCTTTCTGTAATGGCTAATAAGCAAGCAAAACGCGTGTAAAGCCTGCCATCTACAGAAAGACTTGTGAAATGCAGCAAATGTCAATGTATATTTTGTCTCACAGTTGTAGTTACGCTTACGGACACGAGATGGCAGTGTTGTCCATAAATTCGTTTTTAGTGATGTATGCACAAGAATGCAGAGAACAGGATATGATGATGTCTTTGCCAAACATCTGATTTAGATTTTAGAAGTCTACATCATTTTTGTCTTTGTTTTCATTTTTTACTTGAATCAATCTAAGTGGCTATTGGGTATAAATATTTGGTAACTATACGGGAAGGAATGGAAAAGTCCTTGTATCAGAACACAAACCGTGCATAAGGCCTTTTCCTATATATTATAAATAAATTCTCATAAATATATGACCCAGATTAGCCTAGATTAGAAAATTCTGTAGAAGTAACTATAAACACTTACCTAGCCTATTTTAACAGAGTTGTTAAATGGTACATGGTCACATTTTTAAATAGCACTTTTCTACCGTCTAGGCACTCAAAGCTTTACATCAAGGAATCACTCACCCATTCACACACACATTCATACACCAATATACGCAGACACTGGGGGCGAGATGGGTTAAGTGTCTTGCCCAAGTACACAATGACAGCGTTCATCTGTGGGAGCTGGAATCGCACTGCCAACCTGTGGGTCAGTGGATCTGACTGCTCTACCAATGATGTTTATGTCGAGAGTGGGATTCGAACCTCCAACCTTTGGATCAGTGGGCAAATACAAGCACCAACTGAGTTACTGTCACTCCCTACCTGAATGCATCACAATTAGACAACCAAATAGAGAAAGACAATAACCATCCTCCCAATTACATTTTAACATTTTAACATTTTAAATTTTTATAGTAAAAGAAAAATATAAAATCTGTCAACTGGACAAAAAGTTGTAAAAGTGAAAATGTTTCGCTGCTCATCCAAAGCACTTCTTCAGAACTGAAGAAGCAGCTTCGATGAGCAGCGAAACATCTTCACTCCTACAACTTTTTGACAGATTTTATATTTTTCTTTTACTATGGATCAGACCTGGACAACTGAGGGATTACACAGATAAATTTTAATTTTGTTATTCCGAAGAAACTGTTAAAAAAGTAACAATTTGTTATTGTGTTGCTACACTAACCTAAATTGAACAACATCTTAAAATATCACACAAAAATGAAACTATTTTATAACACATTCACACCACCTTTTGCACACTTATATCAACGTGTCTATGTAAGAATGACACTTGAATAACCTACAGCTCCCACACACTGTAATCTGAATGTAATTAGATTATAGCATCACTTTTCTAAATCCCTTTACATTGGATTTTCTTACCTGATATTCATGCATTAAAATATGGGAACACTTTTCTCTGTGCATAATCTGTTTAGGAGTATAGGGCTGGGTGTTATGAGAGAATCTGGATTAAACTCATTGGGGTTCCTTTAAACTGGCACTAGTCGTTATATCAGCTCTGCGTGGTGTCGGGACTATTACAGTTTAATGCAGCTTCACTGTCAGAATAATGAAGGATTAGGGTTCCTTGTATTTCTTTTTTCTCTCACAGCATGCTCTGATCTTGTTACAGTAAATCTTCTTTCATTGTGGAGCTGACAAAGTGGAAAAGGGAAAATATAAGCACTTTGAACGTGCTATGGCACTTTCAAATGCACTTATGTAAGATATAGCTCAGATATAGAGTACAAAGCAGCAGAGGGGGAGAGCTTTGATTCTCTTTTTACATCAATCATAAATAATTTAAAATAAAAATAATGTACAAAACCAAAACATGGGTTTGAAGTATGTCTAAAGCAATGATAATACAGGGCTAGAGGCAGAATTTAACCAGATCGACTAATGCTAAACCAGGACTATTCCAGAACTCAAACAAGTGTTCACATTCTTGAATTTGGAGGGTAGGGACCTATTGATACTTTGCAGTGACATCACACTGGGGGCATATATGTCTATGGCAAAATCTTCAGCAGTCACCGTGGTGACACAATGCAAACACAGCCAAATAAGACTTTGGAGCTAGCTTGTGATTTGTGAGTTTTATGTGTGAGAGACTTGTTTCACAGCATAAATCAGTTCACCTGCTTTAACACAATCTGACTATGAAGTCAGATTGTGTTAAAGCAAAGCTCAGAGTTTCACAAAGCTTCAGACAGAGCAGTGCCTCCAGTTGGCATCACACCCACAGGGAATAATGATGACATCAGATGCAAAATATCAGTATAACTCAATGGGGGATTCACTGTTTCTGAAGAAATATCCAAAATTATGATCTGGAAATGTACCTCATCATTATTTGTAAGGGACTGAGTTCACAAACCTGCAATGTTAATTTCATGGCATAAAGTCATTTCAACTGGCAACAATCATGCCTTTGGAGTTGAATAATGGCACCACATTATGCTGTTGTGAAAAAATAATTTCACGTGTGTTTATTCATGCTGACAGAGAAGACGTCATGAGGATATGGCCTAATTACAGAGGTATTAACCATAAACCGGTCAACAAATCTGCAATGTGACAGTTAAACAGCAAACTTCCCCACAGCATTCTGACCCGTCCTCCAGCTCAGTGTTAAACTATAGGGATTCTAGAATGTTGTGATGTCACATGAACCCAACCCTCGTTGACCTATGACCCAAATATAGGACATTACCAAATCTTTAGCCCAGTCCAAACCAGTTCTAATGTTTAATCGGTAACAATAAAAAATGAATCACATTTTAATGGCACGTGCACACTTGTCCTGCTTTGTTCTTGGGCCCAGTTTAGTCCTGGTGTAGACTTGGTTTGGTTCCTGGTCTAGCAGGTTTAGTGCGGGTTTTAGTACTTTCCCATTTTTGATGTTGTGTGTGTGTGAAAGTGCGAACGCTCCCTTTAAGACGCCACACAGGACAAAAAAGTTCTTCATTAAAGAAGAAGAAGAACTTTCTTACAACTTTCTTACGTCTTCACTCTTACAACTTTTTTGTCCGGTTGACAGATTTAACTTTTAGCTTTTCCTATTCTTCATTAAAGGTACATTATGTAACATTTCTGATGGAGGGCTCATCACCTGCTTGTCTCTATGGAAATATTAATGCTAAAAATCTATCTATATCCATAAATACATGCAGGTGACGCCATTTGGCCAAGTTACAAGTCAGATCTGTTGAGAGGGAAGCCCAATCAGGGTGGCAACGCCTGCTTTTCATGGTATTTTTGAGCAATAAAAACACCTGCAATTAAATAAATGCAAGATTGAAGTTAAATGCCATACTGTGGAACATGCAATCAAAGCAATAAAATTGGTCCCTCCACTAAAAAGTTACATTCATGCTATGTTACAAGTGCACTTTTAAACCACAAACGGAAGTACCTGTTGTACTTGCACCATAGTTTGAAAAGCACAAAAGCAGATCATAATACAACTAAGGTGATGAAATTTGAAAAAACACACTCTTGGATACCGTTCATTACCCAACCCCGAGCAAGCCCAGTCAAGTCAACTTTATACCAGCCTTTAGTCACAGCTCCAGTAAAAAATATTTCACAACACCTGCCATCAGCAATGACTGTATCAAGTATAGCATGTATTTTCCCACCACACATTCATGACTCTCTGCCAACTGCTCACGTCATTGGTTTCTGAAGCCTTAAGATGCATTGTAGACGGTCTAATCTATAGTAATTACAACAGTGGGAGTAAATCAGCCAAAGGATTTCAAATATTACAATAGACCCTGTCCTATATAAGAGGTGTGCATTTTTATGTTGGGACAAATTGTGCAGATTTTTCTCCAATCATTATATAACATTCATTGCATTATGTAACTTTTGGAATGCAAATGTGACACTATAAAGAATACACATTAAACTTGAACCGATTTCTACCCTCAGGCGTCTATCCACAGTGCACTGGAGCATGACGAAGATAATGTAGTAAGTCTAGGCAAATGTTCAAACTCTGATGTAGGCCTCGTAGTTATGTGTCATGTCATGTTTTCACCATTGTACACACTAGATGCTAATCATATAGGCCTAACCTAGCAGTTATTTGTATTCATTTTTTTCATTTTAAGCATGGGCATATTTATCAAAACCTCTAGCTCTTACTCTGTACTTCCTCTCAGTATAGCCTAAATGCTTATCAAGTAAATTGTTGTTTCTTTTAATGAATATAATTTCTGTTTAGCTACTGGATATCTGTGACAAATATAGCTAACCACTTAGGTCTACAATTACTCCCTTTAGTGTGGGAATAATGAAGGCTTTATGCTCACCAAGTCACCATACAAATGAACTCTACAGGAAGCTGAAAGAAAAATTGAGATTACATAAAATTAAGATTAATCCAAACAATGTTATGTTAATTTAGGACAGTGAATAACATTTTTCCTCATAATAATAACAACAAGTTAACTGAATACCACCATAAAGCCTTAAAAAAATCATTATCTTAAGCTACTGAAACAATTCAATTTCTATTTAGGCTATAAATCTAAAAAAAAACATGGGTAACATTGTATTAAAACGACATGATTTACAACCTTAGGCATGAAGAAAGACTTAATTTATAATGAAAAAAAAAAGTTTATTAAGATTGATTCAGGCTTAGTGACTATTTAATTAAGAGGTTAGGTTTCGAGTATTAATGAAGTAGTTACTAAGCTTCTTAATCAACAATTTGTTCAATATGTTCATGTTTTATTAAGGTTGTGCAGTAATTATAAAATGTTGCCGATGATGATTTTACTGTACGGGCATTTCTATGTAGCCTAAATGAAAAACATGTGTTGACCTGAATCCAAAAATATGAATGCGTCTGAGTATGTTTACAGTGTGTGTAGTAGTAGCCGTCCCACCCCGGGCTGCGTGCTCAGCTCTGCCCCCTATCAGCGCGCTTCTCCCCGCCTGATCAGCAGCATCACTCTCCCCCCGCTTCCAGTCACAGTCAGCGGGCAGAGCGGAGAGGAGCAGCCGGAGAAGAAACGACTTCTACGGCTCCGTCAGTCCCACACTTCAGCCAGTGGACGGAGGTGATGATGGCGGCGGCTGTGGAGAGAGGAGGCGTGCGGGCCGCTTTCCTCAACCCGGGCA
>KN471134.1:23338-72091 GCA_000787095.1 Periophthalmodon schlosseri
ATATATATATATAATATATAAAAGTAAAAATCTGTTCCTTTAAGTGGGCCATGAACTCCTCTTGCAGGTTATATTGTATTCACACACATCAGTGCTGGCAGGGACAAGGGAATGATGAATAAATTGAACAAGTATAAAGCGTGTTATTATATCAGGTTGCATATGGATTTTAGTAAAACCCTCTAGAGAATCAACCACGAAATTCATTTTAAAAGCACGTTACTCAGAAGCAGATTGAATTCTATTTTTTATTACCATCTTTTATCACCTTCATAATCCAATGTGGCAGCGGTAAGTGAGAGAAAGTGCATCTCCTGTTTCTATTGGATTATAGAGAGAAAAGCTTGCTGCCAGATTGCAAACTAAACATGTTTTGTTACCTAATTCTGGTACATCTTAACCTACATTTTACTTTTCTAGATGTGCACAAATCATTATTAGTACTACATTAGTTAGTTTAGTGCACACTAAACATCGTAGCTATTATACTCATTGATTACTGTTGCTCATTATCAAGCATTGGATTTGGCGTTCTGAGCCTGCTCCTGAGCTGGACAGTGACAGATTACCACATGTGTTGTTAATTTAACAGTACATTTTGGGTGACTCTTATTAGACCTGTTTTATCATATATTTTTCTTTTGGAAAATTTGACAGTTACTATATCTTAAGTTTCTCTTCTTGTTCAATGACAGAAATGTGGTTTGGATTTGTGTTGAGATTTGAACTTAGCCCAATATAAAGTCTTTTTTTTTTTTGTTTCTTTTTTGGGACAAAAATAACAGCATTTTATTTCCTCAGTTTCATCCAAAATATTTGTAACTGTCCTTAGTACCTGTTGTAACATCATTCAATGCCAAACATTAGTTAAAATGCTTGTCCCAAGTGATTTACAAAAAAGTGGCCCAATTTACCTGACTTCACCCGATACTATTTCTCTCATAGCTGGTGTGCAGTGTGGGGTCCCGCTCACAGCCCTCAGCCCTCCCCAAAGGCCTGTGTGTGTTTTGGGGGATATTGGACATTCTTTACTGGATTGTGGCTGCTTCTCTCTGCAGCTGTGCTCCTCTGTCGCCCAGAGCGGGGTACAGTGTCCTGCCAAATGGCACACTTTCAAATCAGGATACTGCTCTGTTTACACTCCTGACTCTTATTACGGGCCACTACTACAGTACACACAGATGTTCCTCGTGAAGAATACTCACACTTTATTTGGAAAATAGTTTTCAGGGAAATATGTACAATTATTTATAGTGGAAACATTCACTGTAACACATTTCAAAGAGTGATATATTGCTGCTGCAAAAATCATTTGATAAACATCAGTATGTCTATAATATGTCTGTTTTTATAACGTTGAGTTTATTAGTTTATTGTACTTAACCACATCGTAAAATAACAGATTTGCTGCAATAACATTTGAAGCACAGTCGTATAAAATAACATGTTGTGTTTATAGTGAGACATTTGTTAATTGTTCAGCCCCACATGTTGTACTGCAGTAAAGAAATCTCTTGTTAACAAAGTTTTTTGTGCAAATAAACATATATTGTTCAGCCTTAGTGAAGTCAGTGTAGTAGTAATTATTGTGACAGGCCGAACTTCACATCTCAAACACATTCTTCATGTGACAGGCCGAACTGCACACCTTAACCAGATTATTCATTTGAGCATAAGTATAAACAAAGGCTGACTCGTGTTAGTCCCTTTAAATCATGTTGTGTCATATGATGTTATACACACTGGATGATAATGTTGGTGTGGCAGTGAGATAAGGAACCCCCCCCATGCAAAACCTGTCTTATCATAATGAGACAGAATGGGGAGAGTTCAGTGAGTGTTCGTAAATAATACAGGAGCTGCTCCCAGTTCTGATCATAAAGTCACATGAATCTGGAGACATTTTAAAACATGTAAAAAAGGGAAAATGGAAAGAATATTCTGGCATCATTTACTGATGAGTAGTTGGCGGCCATTGTATAAGAAACACACATTTCATATTTGGGAATGTTGCAGTAACATTAGAATTCATAATGAATTAATTGTTTAATTAAAATGAAATAGAAATTCTATTAATGTTTTTAATGTGAATGTGAAGAATTATGTATGGTTGCATTAACAGGCACAGTGCCATTAAGATTGTAACTTTGGGCTGAAAGATGAGTTGGAATTGAAAACTCAAAATTGAATAGTTGCAATTAGCAGATCATAAAGACTTGAGTCATTTAGGTCATATAATGTCCCCTTTGTGTAGTGAACGAAATCACCTTGAGTCCAAATTCATTTTATGACTTTGTCTGATACTGTCCTTTGTCTTTATGACCAGGACACAGAAACACACTGTCCTTCGCTGCCCAAACAGTTGGACCAGATTTCATTCTACTCCCAACCAGCTGCTGTCTGCCACCTCTCTCCCTCTCTATCTCTGTCTCTGTCTCACACTCTATCTGTCTCTCTCTTTTGCTCTCCCTTTCTGCATCTTTCTCTCCCTCTCCCTCTCTCTCTCTCTCTCTCTCTCTCTCTCTCTCTCTCTCTCTCTCTCTTCTCTCTCTCCTCTCTCTCTCTCTCTCTCTCTCTCTCTCTCTGCATCACTGTCTCTCTCTCTCTCAGTCTCTCTCTCTTTGCTCCCCCTCCCTCTTCCTCTCTGTCTCTCTCTGTTTTTCTGTTATATGCCGAGGTTTATGTTTTCACACTTCACTTTCCAAGGTAAACCTCTGGAGGATGCTTGGGGGTGGATCCCACTTTATCTGCCTCTGTTTTTTCCTGACTGGAGCTTTGATGATGTAACAGAAGATGGCTAAGGGCGAAATCACACTAGAAAACAACAGCAGTGACAGTGGCCCTGTTACGTTTAATAGGCTTGATGTATGTGTTGGTTCAGGTCCAGGTTGAAGTGCACTTTGGTGTTGTAAGTTGGGCCGCACATTGTATTGTAGATGTATTATTATGTATAATTATGCAGGCATTCATTTCCTTTGCACTTTTTCCTTTAACAGAAAACTAGGGCTTATATACGTAGTTACTGACATTGAGGCATACACCAACAAGTTAAAAGCGCACTCTGTAACTTTTCTGCTCTATTACCTGCTTGTCTCCATGGAGATGATCTTGCTGGAATGTTCAATAGCATGGCATTAAATGTATATCCATGGAGACAAGCAGGAGATGCCACCAGGCTAAGTTACAGGTCAGATCTGTGGAGAGGCGACCCCAATCACAGTAAGAATGTATGTTTTTGAAGGTATTTTGAGCAACAACAACAGCTGTAATTATATGATGAAGGATAGTTTAATGCCATACTGTGGGACATTTTAAGCAATAACATCTCCATGGACATAACCATTTGACAAACCCGCCGTCAAAAAAGTTACATAGTGCACCTTTAACTGTCCTAACTTAATGGCTTGTTTTGTTAATTGTTAAGTTTGAGGTTTTTTAGTCCTATTTTGACCAATGTGTCCAAAACATTCTGTTTTTTGTTTTTCCTAGATTGTTACTGTAAAGTATAATGCTTTTTTCATATCTTGCCGCCCCACCTGTTGTTTTCTAAGTGATGCTCGTTGATTGAAGTTGTTGTACCCAGGCAGTCCCCCATAGCACAGCTCGAAATCCTTTCATATCTGTGGTCAGGCTCCATTTGTTGATGTGGAATCTGCAGAATGGCACTAACGCTGAGGTCGGCCACTGCTATGTTTGTCTATTATGACGATAAAGAATGTCTAGCACTGCAGAGATAACCAAGTTCAGAAGGATTTTTTACAGCCTGTGGGGTCAAATGTCACGACCTTTTGACCCCGTCACTACCCTCGACATGACAACCAGGCGCTAGGCTCGTGTTTGCTATCCAGACACTAATGGTTTTCTAAAAAGAGCGAAACAGAGATTTTTATGATGTGGTTCTGTTTGCAGTTTAAATCCAAGACAAAATAAAAATGTCATGTTGAAAAATTATTGGGTTTTGAAAAGTACAAAGAAGGGAGCTGTGTTGAACAGGTAAACAAAATAATTGCAGCTGCAGTGTAACCAAATAGAAGCTAGTAAATGGACATTATGCAAACTGAAGTCAAACTACCTGTGTATATTTATAGCAGGATTTGAATAACAATTTACCTGCAGTAGAGGTGGGAAGATAATCAAAAAATTATTTAAAAAAAAATAATTGTGAATGTTGAAAATGTAAATATTGGGAATATTGTTTAAAAAGTAATAAATAAATTAATTAAAGTAAACTTCCAAATACGCTTTTATGGGCAATTATACCGTCCTGTCACATTTGCCACATTTTAAACCTCAACTTATACATTGTATGCATGTATTATAATACCACATTTATACTAATATTGAGACATTCATTTTGCCAATATCACCCAGTCCGACCTGAGATACTATTGGGCCATTTTAATTGACGGTGTATGGAGATTAGCACTGTTTTGCTTGGAGCTTGTAGATATTGTCTTTGGCTACATTTAAACCTGCTCTGTTATGGTTGGACTGTTGGACACTGTTTGGTGCATAAATAATTAAAGAGATTGGCTCTGGGAGATATAACAAATGTGAGCTGTGATTAACCTTGAGGCTGGATGTGACTCCACCACAATGCTAAGACAGTGTAATGAACCAAATGGGCTTCAACCAAATGCTATTCTCACATTAATTATTGTTAATGAGCAGTTATTTTAATGTTTCTCTGGTTTACAGCAAGGTTACAGAGCAATGATTGCCTCAATATCCCATACATAATGCAAGATCATGCACTAGGGTTAATTCATTTAGGCAAAACTTTTCCTTCATAGAAAACACAAAAACATTTAAACATTTATAATAGTGCATAACATCCACCATGAACATGTTAGTATTGGATTGTATGGGGCTGGGCGATATGGTGGAAAAAACTGAATTGTGATCTCATCCCTGTGGAGATATGCGATTTCGATAAAATTGCCAAATCATGATTCATGCTTTTTTGTTCAATGCAGGTCTATGGTCAAACACTGCCCCACCCACTCCACCTATTGGTCAGTCTCCATTATCCTCTGAGTGAGTGACAGGTGGATTTAACCAATCACAGTCAAGAATGAACATTTAGAAACGGATAGCTTCAGTTACGTCTTAAATACTGCATAACAGATACTAAAAAAACATGAATCGTTATAAAATTGTGATCTGATTGTGATATGCTTTTTTTTGGAATCTCGCCCAGCCCTAATTGTGTGGAGTTTTGCCCCTTTGAGGTAGGGCTGGGCGGGAATCACAATTTATTTCCCCATATTGATCTATCTCGATTTTTGATTCAATCTTCTTCCATCTTATTGAAAACATAGACAGGTGAACTTCAGGTATAGAGCAGGGTGAGGATCACTACAGTTTTTACTTCAAGCTGATAGGACCAACAATTCCAGAGAAATCCACATTTAAAGTTTGGAATGAGTTTGTATAATTTATTAAGCCTAAAAGCATACGCGCATTACTGCGACTGGCAGAGACACATGCACACACGCGCTGCCGCTACCCCTGCGCTAAATTAGGTCTTAAGTTTCACTCATAAATGGTGAGAAAATAGACGTTTACTTTCTATAACTTGGATTATAATGGCAAGAAGCACAAGAGAAAGAGAAAGAGAGGAGAAAAGGTGAGGAGCTGCGGTTGGATCCGAGAGAGGGAGGATGAGCGAGGGCAAACGAAACTGAAAACACAGAGTCAGGAGAGAAGGAGGCACTGGATTTTAGTCAGATTATGCAGATTTAAGTAAAAACGTAAGTAAAAAAGACATGTGAGCAGACATAAAGGGACGCGCCGTGGCCCTGACTCAGCGCTTTCACTTAAACAAGAGAGCGGTGACTCCTCTTCAGTACCATACACTCTTACTGCCACACGACTGGCTGTAGACCTGTCGATTAAAATGTACTCGCCTTATCATCGAGATCGACCAAAGTTTCGATTTTTGGCACAGCCCTACTTTGAGTTACAGTCTTATAGATAATAATGAAATGCCACAAAATGTCCTAAAATTTCCAGGTAGAATGATATAAAATGGGAGCACTTTGATGTTTCTGGAGCTTTTTTTTACTGCTGATATAATACTACTTTTTAAGCCTTTGCTTCAGAAGTTTAGGGTAAATCTGTCTAAAGGTGATGTTTCAGAGAAGAACATCCTTTTCCTGGTTTTATCTGTCGCTCCACAGCCTCCTTCACCCCATCCCCCTTTCCTCCTCCTCTTCTTCTTCTTCCTCCTCCTCCCCCTCTGACAAAGATCGGGGTGACCTTGTCTGTTGTGGGGGCACAGTCTTATCTCACTGGTATTTAGAGCGATCAGATGTTTGTCCTGCTGCACTGTTTGTGTGATGTATAGAAACGTCTGAACGAGCGATAATGGTAGATAATTATGGTAAATAATGCCTCACTGCATTTTTATTGTGACAGAAATTTGACAGCAAAGTTGGCAAACGATGTTATTAGGAAACTGTTTATTATATATAGTGTCTGGCAAAGTGGAAGCTATTTGGAAGTTTTGATCAGGGCTGGTCCAAAAATGTTCAGAAATCAAAAATCAAATATGAAGTTAATATAAAACGTTTTTTTGAAAATGGCATTTTTTTCATCATTGATTCCGCCCATAAGTTTGCTATCTATGTGCCGTTCAGCTTTTATTTTATATAACTGGGCCTTCTATTTAGAATGAACAGAAAATTGAGAATTTTTAAAGGGCCTATATTATGCTATTTTCTGATCTGTGTAATAATGTTGCATTTTTAGGCTGAGTTCTTCTCAAACAGAAAACACTCCGTTCCACCTTGTGATGTCATGTGGTAATAGAGGAAGTGCTCCACTGTGTTTTTAAACTCCATACACCTTCACTAGAATCATTTGGATATTTTCAGCTCTAGAGTTGCCGAACTCTACTGAACCAAAGGTAAACGGTAGCTGTTAACTTGAAAACTACGGCTTCGTGACATCACAAGGTGGAACAGAGCATTTTGAGCTCTGGAGATCTAGACAGACTAATAATCCAGGATTACTCAAACATATGTGAATGAAACACAACACAACTCCAGGTATGTTTCTGATGAGGTAACAACATTCTAACAAAGCTAAAAGGTCACAAGAGTCAGTATATCACAAAAATAATATAGGACCTTTAAACCAAAAGTTTACTGCACTATACAAACATAATGATTGCACGTTATCTTACTCTAGTTAGTTTATCTGAGCATGGTTCACATTGTTCTACTACACTATTATACATGTTGCCATAGTTAAAGAGTATGCATGCAGTCTCCAGCCTGATCCTTAGCCTTAATCTGTGCTATTTATTCCCCATTCACCGCTTGTTCATTTCATAAAACTTGAGCCGAAATCTTAAATCTTTAATCAAATAAAGTCTAAGGAGAAAATATGAGCTCCGCGTGACCTCCCACCTGCTCCGTAACCCCTCCATCTCAAGTCCCCGATATTGTTTCTCGCAGCGGGGGAGCATGGGTAATCTGATTTCATAACATCAGAAGAAGAGAGCGTAATCTGATGCGGAGCCTAATCCCGTGTGGATCATAAACACGGCTCTTGGCTTCACGCGCGCTGCACTTTGGGATGGTGACACAGCATTGTATATGTAACATGTCTCTGTGTCATGGTTTATGTTAGCAGAAAGGAGAGAGGGGCCCAGTGAACAAAGACTGAGTGTTATCTGAGAAAACTGTCTATGCAGAATTATGCCTGCGAGATTTACCTCTGGCAATTAGGTATGTCACGATAACGTTTTGAAGTACGATATATTGCTGATGAAAATATAGACGATAGAAGATAAGATTGAAACTACTTTATGCCACTGGCACGATAACCTTAAAGCAGGATATACCCCCAAAAAACAAATCTACATGTACAATATGGTAATGAACATGAGCTGCAACAAATAACTGAAACACTTAATGAATCAAAGAAGTTATTTATTCAACCTTCTACAGCTCGAATCTGATCATAGTACAGAAAAATAACAAAAAGTTCACCCACTAGTACAAAGAAAAAGTGCCCACGATAAACACTGACCCCTCAAAATGATTGTTACATCTCTTGTATTATATTATATTATATTGTAATGCTCCTGGACGTGTTTAAAAAGCACTCTGTGAACTCAGTCTGTAAATGGAAAAAGTAATACTAAAATTATATTGGAGATCATTATTTGCAAGAACAGATATTTGTGTAGTAGTGTTTTCAAAAGTCAAATAAAATTTATAAAACTTGGATATAGTTGTTTCACAAATAACGCTTCATATATGACTTAGCCTTAATACAAAGGCCAGTATTATAAATGTTATACTTGTTATGTAATGTAAAAGATATAATAGTCATATGCAGCTTGTTGTAAACAGGGATAATTGAGCCCTGGCCGATACCAGGAACAGAGCTGTATTTCAAAAGACTTTATGATGGTTCAAAACAATCAGATTTATTACTCTACTTAGTTGAAGCAATTTGTCAATGTGTGTGATGCCGTACATAGGCCTAATTACTATATGGACTTATCGTTCAATACAAAAGAGATGTTACTATCATTTTTGGGGCTCAGGATTTATCGCGGGTACTTTTTCTTTGTATTAGTGGGTGAAGTAAATCGTATCAGTGGCATAATGGCTTTCAGTATGATCGTTTGTAGTCTATATTTTCATCAGCAATGTATCGTACTTCAAAACTTGTTATCATGACAGCCATGCAAGTAAATAAAATGACTTGTACATTTCAGACGTCAATTTTGTGATCTTAACAAACCTCCTATAAAACCAAAAAAAAAAACCCTAAGACTAAACTACTATTCCTCTCTGAAATGGAAACATTGCTGAAGTTGTAAGTCTTTAAATGGACAACAATTGTATTACTTTGTCCAAGCATTAGAAAGCCATTATCATAAAAGCTTCTGCCTGGTCTTAAGTAAGTCATAAGATGTACAAAAGATGCTTATCCCTATGAGAGATACATGGGTTTGATGTTATCGTTGTCTCTAATGCAGACTGATGTTAAAACTATAATGCATGGAGGAAGTTGGTTAAGTGCAGGTCAAGCAAAAATGGACTGCTAATGTGCAATCTGTAGCTAATTTGTGAAACGTTGGAACGAAAGAATTTGTGGCCTGGGTTGTACAAGGACCAAAGTAACTTGAATGGGTTTGATTCTTTCTATGTGTACTATCCTTATGTTGAATTTGTAAAATGTTTTGTTTTGCAGTAGTGGTAAATAATGTGACATGTAGCTCCCACAAATATGCAGTTTTGAGTACTTCTGTGCCTTAATGGTTTGCCAAGAACAAGCAATAAACTTCATGGTAAAAACAAACAACATCTGCTCATGTTTGAAAAGACAAATTAATGTGACAGTTCAATTCAATATTTAAACCCTGGTGACAAGCTGTCTAATCAGAAAATCACACATATGAACTGTACTTCGGCCAACAGTATGACCAGTGAAAGTTCTAGTTGCTTCATTTCCTCTTTCCTCTTATGCATAGTTACTTTATACTGCAAGTTTTCTAATAGACTCAAATGTGACAAAAGAACTGTATAACATAAGGCTCTGCAGTTTATCATATTAACTAATTAATCATGGTAATAATTATATTCAACAATTACAAAAAAACCAAATTTACACTAACCCTGAAAAGCACACACGTTTCTGTTAGTGAAAACCATAGACTGTATAAAGAAGTGGACTTAGGGAGTGTGACGTCACCCATAGTGTTTGGCTCAAGTCAAATGCAGCTCATTGAGGCTAGCAGTTACAGCGGCAAACTTGGAGCCGAGTTCCGACCGTGAGTATCATAACAACCAAAGAGCCAATCCGGGTCCAAGCTGTTGAAGGTAAGAAAGCTAAGCAACGCTGTCAATCAAACCGGTTGCTAACCTCAGGGAAAGAAGGCGCCCGATTTGTCTGTTATTAATGTTCATATCTTGATTTACGGACAAAATAGCGAAATAAAAACACCAGGATCATGTAGAGTGGGTTAATACGAACATTTTAAGCAATTACAGAGAGAGGGGTGACAATTTTTCGAGTCGATGGAGCCGGAAGCGCGCCCATGCTCACTTCCTATTTAGAACTCGGCAGCTAGCAGGTTAGCTATATCCATTTATATATACAGTCTATGGTGAAAACATTTCGTGCAGTTTAGTGTTCATAACAGTTTAATCACGAATTCATAAAATTCCTATATTACACACCCTAACACCTACCCAGTTATCCCCCAAAGTGATATGCGTTACTGATTTATGCTGGACGCCCTGCCTTACAGAACACTCATCCAGGTTTGAGATTTCACAAAGAGAACCCTGTGTTGTGTTTCCTTAGTTTTGTCAGTCAAAAGTAAAAGTAAAATAGTCTTAGTGGAGGTGATTTAGAAAACATTGCCTTTATTTCTCTCTCTTTTGTCTAAATGTGCCAATATTACACTGGCTTCCTTCCTCTGCCTCTGCTTCACGAGGTGGAATTTCCTTCACATTCTTATATGCACCGATCCGTTCTGCTACGACTCAGATTTCGCCCATTTCTGTCTTTTCACCACCTCCTTTTGCAAAGCTGTGTTTGTCAACCATTTTCTCAGAGGGAGGCCGCCGCGAGGGGTTTTAACAAGTTCTGCTGAGGTGCTCCAAATCCTCACTCGGTCCAGGCCAGCGCTGCATTCCTCACAAAGGGAAGAAAAGTCTGGTGGTTACCCCTGCACGGACCTCCGAAATGGGACCCAGGCCAGATTCTTGTGTGGGTGGATATACAGAGAGACCAGGCTTTGACACAGGGAGGATCCTGTCAAAATAAGCACATCGGGACTCTCTCCTCCGTCGTGGTTCGGCTTCAGTTGTTTCCCACCTCTCCCATTCAGGCATTTCCTGAGCTCCATCTGCCAATAGTCACAAAGAGACACTTATTAGACGCCAAGCACTCACTGAGGAGCAGGATGACATCATGAAGAAGAAACACTCAAATGTCCCGAATATCTGGGTTAAGATAACATTATGCTATAGTGTTGAGTGACATATGGCATTAAGATAAATGTCAGTATTGGATCATGCCGCTGGTTTTGTAATGATTCTAAAGGAAAGGCAATGTAAACAGAGCAAGAGAGTGCATGTACAATGTCAGTGTAAGATGGTTTCATATAAGAGTATAGAAAGCTGCAAAATAAAGTCAATATAATGCTACATTTAAAACTGAAATACATTTCATACTGGCTTTTTATAGTTCAAGTATGAACTATGAACTGAGTATGAACAAAGCTTCATTTGATTACTTTAATCCAAAGAGGGTACCGCACAAAATGTGACTACACTGTTCTCTTATCGAATTGAAACAGGGTTGTGGATGAGTTTGTAATAAATTACTAGATTTAGATTCTAAACAGGCGGCATTGGCCATGAAAAAACCCATATCGGTCGATCTCTAATAAACAGCAATTGTTTTATGAATGGTTGCAATTTCCTCGTTGTGGGGTAAAGGTTATCTTCTCTTCTCTCAGGAAGGGCATCTTGTGAAATCTTTGCCAAATGAAATTATAATTTGATGTGGCCCCACATACTACGCTGTGCCTCTGTTTTTTTTATTGATTTAGTGTTGAGGGATTGGCTAAACATAAAAAACATAAACATGCAATTATAAGAATGAAATAATTTCTCGATTGACTGGGCTTTATGGGGCAAAAGAAACATGCTTTTAAAATACAAAACAATTGTATTGGTTTTGTTGTTATTTATCCATTTATCCACCTCTTTGTTGTATCTGTGATTGTGGTAGTTCTTGAAAACAGTAGAAATCAAAGTATGTTTACCAAATGTGAAAGAGAAAGAAAGAAGAGAAAGAAAGAAGAGAGAGAAGGAGAGAGAGAAGGAGAGATGAAGACAGAGAACGAGAGAGAGGGGAGTGAAGCTGTGTTACATTAAGACACATTAGTCATGTGGACACATTAAGCCTGGAGGGACAGACTGGGAGGAGTCACAGGAGACACAGAGAAAATACATGAACAGCATACTACACTATAGGCCTGTCAAAGCCGTATCCATACACTGGTTGACGGTGATTGATGCAGTTAAAGATTTTTCTGATGTCCTTATCCAGCGGGTCTTAAATGTTGAAATGTATATCAATTCCCACCTTAGAAAGCAGAATCTGGATCTTCAATGTAAATTGTGAATAGAATATGGTTTAAAATAGATCAAAAGTCAACCTGGACTAGGACTGAACGATTTGGGAAAAACTAAAAAAAAAAATCTAGTTGTGATGTTTCTGACAAGCATTTCAATGTGATTAGATTTGCGATTAATGTTTAAGGATTCTGGTCCAGGTTCACATTTTAAACACATCCAGAAGAACTGACATAAAGACTGATGTATGAACTGACAAACTAAAACAAGAATCACATTTCAGAACAGGGCAGTTGTACAGATCTAAACTACTTTATTCAGAATATGTATATGTAGAACCTTGATGGAGGGTGGGAGGGGCTAAGGGGAGTGGCTGTGTTTGGCGGTATGTTGTTTTTAGAATAGTATTTGAACAGTGTGACCCTAGGTAATATCTGTTTTTAATCATTTGTGGTCAGTTTATCTATATACATTGTATCTGTATTTTCAGTATTTCCACCAACCTGCTCAGGGACTACAGGTGTAAATTAACATTCGTGCTCTAACCTGGCACCAGCGTCTCTGCTATGACTTGTCTTGGTTAATGTATTGTTGTGCACCATCCCTGTACAAATAAAAAGCATATCATACCATACCATTCCAATAAGACCGGATATTTTGTTGTTTGTGGAGAAAATTATGGTACTTCAAAAACTGCAGACTATGCTAATTGTGTCCATCCAAATTGCGATTTCGATTCCACTGCGATTAGTCTGGCAGCTCTAATCTGGACTATAAACCAGGACTAAACTAGGACTAAACCTGGTCTCAGAATCTAGGATCTATAGGTGTAAAATCCCCAAAGCCAAACTTGCGAATGATTCTTGTATGTAGCCAGAAACGCTCATGATTGCTAATGGTACCTTTATTGATTTGAGTGTCCACTGGCCATTACTCATTGTGGACTGTTGTATGAATCGCAGAAAATAACTAAAGTGCTTTGAGCGGAGACTTTTTCAGAGCTGTGTCATTAGGTCTAATGGAGCACAAAATTACTGTCTTTGAATCAAAATCAATATTGTAGCATTTGAACCGGCCAGCTTTTCATAGACAGAATATATCAGATTGATGCAGATTAAATAAAACTGTGTTATGTTAAAAGGCAGATTAGATCATTTTCAGTGAAATGCTCAGGTACTGCAGCCAATATTGTTGTCACTGTGAAAGTTATGTGACGTGTAAATGGATTATATTTCAACAGAAACACTTTGCTGCAGTTTTATCATATTAAAATCAATGATGTACTTAATATTGTTGGGCATTGAGTGAGTGACAGGTGGATTAAACCAATCAAACCAAACGAAGATTGCCAGTTTGTTACTTCTTAAAAATAATATCAACAGTAAATTGTGATATTGTTGTAATGCTGTAGAGAAATTGGTGAATGTGTGTGCTTTATCCAACTTCAGATAAACAGTGCAGATGATGGCGATCACATACATAACTTCTGAGGTGTAGGAGATAGTGAAACTGACAAGATGTGGTTTGGACGAGCATATGTAGTTTATTTGTTACGCTCTGTTTGATTTGGCCCGGTGTACATGGTATAATATTGATGTTTTGATGGCTGTTGATTGATGTTGAATTGACTGTGACGTTACATGAAGCAGAACAGGGTTGGGTTTGGACAATGCCAAAAACTGCAGATGTTCAGATGAGGTAATACTTCCAGTGGTTTGAGCACAAATTTGCACTCTTATCTCTTCTGTTGTTCCTTCCATATTGTGTTCTTACAAACCTGGAATCTCTTATTATAAACACAATAATATAATAAATCTTCAGTCATGATCATATTCCATTATGCCAATGCTTAATCCAGGAAATTACATTGTCATTGGTATCCTCCAGATCTTGATATCTTGATAAGTGCAGTGATGAATGTGCTCCATTGTTCGGCAAGGCCCCGTCTTTGATTAATTGATTTGATTGAATATCAGTAGATTGGTTTTGCTGTTAACTCAGATTTAATTAGATAATCAGTTCTAATCAACAGAAGGTCACTCAATAAAACATGAACTTTAAAATGCATGATTAATTAATATACTGTGTTTCCTTATAGTTGAGACTATGGTTTCACCCCATAGTCAACATTTTGCCTTTATGGTCTAAAAACAAGCTGAACAAAATTAGTAATACAAATGATACCCTATGCTTGTATTGTCATACACATATAGAAGTAGCCAAAAATGATATTAAATAAAGTGATTCAAGTGTGGATCGCTTGTGCCAGCATTGTCTCAGTACAAACCTGTGGATAACATGAAATATAAAATAGTAAAATACATACTCTATCACTTCTTGTGTATAGTGCTGTGAATCAACAGTTGGACCATTACATTTAATATGTTGACATGTCTTGAAATGTTTTGGTTTGAGTCGAGCCATTTTCTTGGTCAGTGGGCGAGACGGGGAGGATGTTTTAAGTAACACTCTGAGCTTTTGATCCCTGTTTAGACACCTTCAGCTGTGCTCCGTCAGGCCCCGTCCACCTTAATAGGATTTCAAAGTCCACTCAATGAATTGTCAGAGGCTGTGAGCATACGACTTTATCACTCATAGTTACTAATACAACCTCAGTGTTAAGCCCGGGTGACTTCTCAAAGGGATTTAAAGGTTCTATATTACACGCAATGGACTGTCGTGAGCTTTAAGCCATGTTATAATGTTGTTACCTCCTCAAAAACATACCTAGACTTGTCTTTTATTTCATTCACACATGTTTGAGAAGCCCTTTATTATTAGTCTGTCTACATCTCCAAAGCTCAAAATGATCTGTTCCACCTTGTGATGTCATGAAGCGGTAGTTTTCAAGTTAACAGCTACATTTTACCTTTAGTTCAAATTAGTAATTCAAGGGCTGAAATCATCCAATTGATTCTAGTGAAGATGTATGGAGCACTTGCTGTATTACCACATGTCAAGATGGAACGGAGTGTTTTCTGTTTGAGAGAAGAACTCAGCCTAAATATGCAGGGTTTGTGTGTTAAACATGTGTGAATGAAACAAAACACAGCTCCAGGTCTGTTTGTGATGAGGAAACAACATTATAACATAGACCATAAAGTAGTAATATGTGCCCTTAAGGTACATATTACTACTAATGTTATTTGTCTGTAATTGGCTAGAATGAGTCTCAATTATACAAAAAGGACTCGAACAAGAATATAAATAATAATAAATAATAAAGAAAAGCAGTGTATTATTGTATTTTAAAGGTGCACCGAGTAACATTTTTGGTGGGGTGTCTCTGGAAATGTTATTGCTTTGCCTGGAATGTTCCAGTGTGGCATTAAATTTTATCTATCTTACACTAATTCAATTGCAGGTGTTTTATTGCTCAAAAGTACGCACATTCCTGCCTCTTGATAGATTTGAGCTGTAACTTGGCCTGATGACGCTGCCTGCTTCGTAGAGATAGACAAGTTTAAGTCAAGTCATACTGTGGAACATTCCAGGCAGAGCAATAACATCTCAATGAAGACAAGCAGGTAGCAGACCCTCCGCCAGAAAAGTTACAGTGTGCATCTTTAGCAATTGATATTTATACCAGTATTTTTTTATTTTTTTTTTACAAAGAAACCACGGCAGATACCAGGACTTTAACCTAAACCTCATACTTAAACCAAAAACTACACCATATCTCAAAACATCAAAATATCAAAATCTTAGCTAAAAGGTCAAATTCAACCAAATCCTAGAGGCTTTTCACGGCATTAACTTCAAACGAGTGCTACTAGAAAGAGGCCCACGCACCGCACTTTGAGAAACACTCTACTCGTCACTCCTGTCGCATGTGGCCACTACAAACACTAATGCCGCTGACCTCATCTCATTGTGGTCTGGTCTGAACAAAAGACACGGTTAACTCTGCAAAACAGCTCCATGGCCTGACTAATCCTTGGGTTTTGGCTGCTGGAGAACCCTGCCATTTAAATCAATTGAGAGAAGTTTAAAATAGGCAAAAAGCAGCTGATAAACCTCAAATGACTGGAAGTGCGGCAATGGAAAAAACTGTAAATGTCACCAGTGTTAACTTAGTGTTGAAGAGTGGGAAGTAAATTCAACATTTCAAGAGCTTTGGTTTGATAAAGTTCATTTCGAGTCTCAATTTATCTTGCTTTTCCTTAAACAAAGTCTTATTATTGTCGTCATACAGCTCAGAAAGAATAACAGGACCTGGGTCATCCGTTAGAAGTATGAGGCCTTCCTCTTGAGAGTAACCCAGGTCAAACGTCTGAAGACTTTAATGCTTGTGTTTTTAGGAAACATTGGCTTAAATCATCTCTAAATCTGCTGCTTGGGGAGTTTTAGTGGCACTGGCTTGTGTCTTGTTATCTTGCATCACATTGAATTACAGAAAAGAAATTGTTCGAGCAGTCTTTCTTTCTGTACTGGATTATGGAGATAGAATATACAAGCAAACTTTAGCCTCTACTTTGAAATCTTTAAATACACTCTCTCACTCAGCTCTTTGTTTCATGACAGGTGATGAATTTAAAACCCATCACTGTTCACTCTATGAAAAAGTAGGTTGGCCATCGCTGTCTGTCAGAAGAGAACAACACTGTATAAAATGTCTTTATAAGTGACTACTTGACTAACTGCCCGAATATCTCACTTGTTTGTTGAACTTTGAATTTTTAACACAAAACTGGCCGCACTAGAAGTGAAATGGCAAAAAAAGCTTTTGGCTATTTTGCTTCCCAGTCACCAGAATCCCAACACAGTTATAAGCAATGTGCTCTTCCAGTAAAGCGTTTAGCATTTTAGCGAACTCAACTCAATTCAAACTTTGTCTCTGCAGTGACGATAACGCCACATGTGATAAGCAATTTTAATTAACAAAAAATGAATAATTTAAAAATGCTAGAATATAATTACAACATGAAAGTAAATCCAATAATTCCAATTAGACCAAAATCCAGCCCGAACAACTAAACAATATTCTTAAGCATTTGCGGTTGTGCCTCGATGTCGTACGATATGAACCAAAAGATCTCAGAGGTTATTCAAAGTCAGGGCACACGCATCTGTCATTGCGAGATATTATCAATGCCTTGGTGCACTCCTTTGCCATCTGTGCAATCTATCTGATTTTTTTTCACAGTTGAGATTCAGCCGTTTCTAATCATCGGTCATCAGCTTGGATATTTTAGTAGAGAGGTCAACGGCTGATCCTCTGTCAATAAAATGATGTGGTCTGGAGCAGTTTTGGAGAAAGAGTTTTGACTATTTTTTTTTGGCAACGATTAAAAGCGTGTATTTATGTTGAGCTAATTAATAATGAAAGCCATGTTTATTGCCTGGCCCTATTGTATTGTGTAGCTCTCTTAGTGGTTAGCTGTGCAGTTGTTGTAGTTGTAAAATCTCCATCTGAAACATCTTCCTACTGACCTGCTTCTGGCACTACATTGACTTTTGCTGTTGATGTGCCTTGGGATTAGTGGTCCATCTCATTATAGAATCGCTGTTTTCTGAATGACTTTCCCATCTGGTGTTTGCGTGTGGCGTATCAATGCCTGAATGGACTCTGATTGTACAGGAGATTAAAGGAGGCAATTGTTTTCCAACTCGGGCTGATGTCTGTGTGTGAACATCAAAAGGTCACTGACTAAACCTCTGGCTTTCTTAATACAGCCCAATGCATCATAAAACTACACAGAAAGGTGTTGAAATAAGTCAAATATAGTAACTCATAGTAACTCCTCATACTTTCCTAGTGACAATAAAAAACAATAATTGAACCAAGACTAGGACTAAACCAGGTCTAAACTATAGACCTAAACTAAGACTAAAATAAGACTAAACAGGTCTTGTCTCTATACTCACCAGTGATCAACCAACAATAACTCCAACTGAATAAACAGACACTGCAAGATCTAAACCAGGAAGGACTAAACCAGAGGCTAAACTTGAACTAAACTACGGAAAAAAATCCAGGACTTAATCTGAACTAAATTGTGTTTAAAACCAGGATTGAACCAGGTCTGATGGTTGAGGAATACGTCAGAACCAGTCAAAACAAGGACTAAATCAGGACTAACCCAGACAAGAGCAAAGCTAAAACTAACTACAACTAACCATTACAAAATCCATATTGTATAGTACACTAAAATAAACCATTTTACCAATTGACCATCTATGAAAGAGGTTAAACCCAATCAGATCCAAAGCAGTGATCAATCTTTCAATCCAACAAATCACAACTTGAACCTCGAGGCTTTTCAGGGCATTAAAGCTGTTCCAGCATATGGCCATCTGGCACACATGTACACAGATATTTGGGGGCTAAAATGGCTTTAGCATGTGAGGCTAAGAGCAGGCTAAGCTCCTATGGCACATCCCATTGAACGTGATGAAAGACTTCCATGCTGCGTTGGATTAGTCCTCCACGCTCATTTCATATTTCCCTGGACATAAACGTGCACAGTCCCGACATGAAAAGGCTTTTTATAAATGCACTTATGTGGGTGGATACCGGAATGGCATTAAATAAAGTATGACAAATGTATAGTAAACATGGATTACACAAGATACATCTGATTGTTCTGGCACAACATATTGTAGTGGATATATCAGGGTCAGTACAGTATGTTCAGATTTTGTTGTGTTCATGTGAGATAGTAATGGAATTGCGGTTTGATTTTGTATTCATTACTTTTGGCACAAACTTAAAAGACCAATATTCTGTTATTTTCTGATCTGTGTTATAATGTCGTTTCCTCATCAAGAACATACATGGAGTTGTGTTTTGTTTCATTCACACATGTTTAAAACACAAATCCTGCATATTTAGGCTGAGTTCTTCTCTCAAACATAATACATTAAGTTCTCCACTGTGTTTATAAACTAGAATCATTTGGATGATTTCAGCCCTGGAATTGCCAATCTCTGCTAAACAAAAGGTAGCTGTTAACTTGAAAACTACCGCTTCATGACATCACAAGGTGGAACAGAGCATTTTGAGCTTTGGAGATGTAGACAGACTAATAATAAAGGGCTTCTCAAACATATAACTTCAGGAATGTTTTTGAGGAGTTAACAACGTTCTAACATGGCTTAAAGCTCACAAGAATCCATTCTGTGTAATATAGGACCTTTAAAGGTTTTGCTTTGCATAGTACAAATATAATGTAGCAGCCATTCTTAGACTGATATGTGCTGTCTGAATGTAATTATAAAGCAGTTTTATCAATTATGAAGCTGGAAGCTCGCTAATTGCCGTTTGCAGAGTTGTGAGACCAGTTAGAAATGAACTAGTTCTGCCTTTCACCTTTTAAGCCAATAAAAATAGGCTACACCGTCTTCAAATATGTATTGTAGATGAACAAAAATGCTCCATGCAGCTTTTTAAGACCTTATTGTTTTTTGTGCCTTGACAAAATCCAGTTTCCGGATCCGGATCAACCGTCATTTCCTTTCAGTCACCATCTATTGGACAATGCACAGCTAAGAAAAGTGCATCTGTAAACACTGACTTTCCGGTAAACAAGAGGATTCAGTTTGTATCTAAACTTGCATATCGCTGACTGAGCAGTGGTTCCCGAGGTCCGCCCCCTCACTGTACAGCCTTCTGTGTTTGAGAATGAAATATTCAGGAGAAGCTTAGACGAGTGGGCCTATTGTTTAACACTGAATCATACCATCAGACTTGAGCAAATATCCCTGGCAAAGAGCAGCAGCCGTGACATGAGAGACAGAACCTTTGTGTTTCTTTGTAAAGCAATGCCACTCACCTAAGCCTGCTGTCACGGTAATGCAGTTTGAAGTGTGATATATTGCTGCAGAAAAATATCACAATAAACGAAATTGTGTATACCACTGATCCCAGGATAATCACAGACAACCTTTTTCTAGAAGTGAATCATATTCTTAAAAAATAGATCAGCAATGAATACATAGCACAATTAAATACTTAAAGGCGCTGCACAAGATTTTTACTGTCTTAAAAATGGTTTTGCTGTAACGGGCATGCTAACGCACACTTGCCGGACAATTAAACGCTTTATAATTAGATGCAGACAGCACGCGGCAGACATATTTATACCTCAAGAGCTGTTTATATGATATCTCTGTACTGGGGTACTAGTAGTTAGTTCTTGTATCTACACTGTGTCATAGATGTTATTTATTCAACCAACTACAGTTCAGACGTTATCATATAGGCTTAATACTACAAAAGATAAGAACAAAAATCCCACTACTGCAAAGTAAAGGTACAAATATTTAGTGTGAAAAATATTGTTTGTCTTTCTATCATAAGCCAATGTAGTAATTATTGTGACATGCTTACACTCACCATGTTGCAGACTTAAAAGCCTCTGAAGTACATTTTTCTTCATCAGCGAAGCCCCCAACACATAGCAAACATTGGGCTTGCCATTGAAAAAGCCTGGTTACATCACTTCCCCTGCTTTGTCCCTGCACCATAGCAGCGCACTGATCCATCCAGGCTATGGGCAAAACACAGAGAGTGCTGACCACGGAAAACCACTGACTAAAGTGTGGTTTTGTTCAGGCTGCAGCTGATTCAATAGGAAGGCCGCTCTTTTGATGGCATACAGCCTTATAGGGGATTAGAATACATCGGCTTTGGCTACTGAAATGGTCTGTGTACAATGTTTGCGATACTCTCTATTAATTGTGCACTTTGATTAGAAGAATTTTATTTTCCCAATTGATTACCCACTGCAAATGAGTGACAGGCACTTTCAGTATTCTATTCCATTTAGTTCAGTTTTATTTATATAGCACATTTAGAAACAACCTCAGCTGACCAAAGTGCGTCACATAAATAGAATAAACGTAGCAGCAAACATATTTTTATTTGATGTTATTTGATATCAATAAGGAATAGATACTACAGCAGCTCTAGCGTAACAATAATGACTAGGCCTGTCACGATAAATACTACATCGATTTATTGTTCAATACATAACAGATGGAGCAGTCACTTTAGGGCTTCCATATTTATCGTGGTACTTTTTCTTTGTTCAAGTGGGAAATTTTCTGTACTACGATGAGATTTGAGCTGTAGAAGGTTGAGTTATGAACTTCTATGACTCATTATAGACACTAACTACTCACATTTAGAATACTTTTTGGGGGATAATTTTGCTTGATGGTTTGGTTTCAGTGTTATTGTTCATCATCTATATTTACTTCTGCAATATATCACACTTCAAAATTTGTCATCGTGACAGGCCTAATAATGGTAAATGGTCACATTTTTATATAGCGCTTTTCCACCTTCAAGGCACTCAAATCGCTTTACATCAATTAACCACTCAGCCATTCACACACAGACATTCATACACCAGTTTACACAGACACTGGTGGGTTAAGTGTCTTGCTCAAGGACACGACAACAGCATTCATCTGTGGAAGCTGGAATTGCACTGCCAGCCTGTGGGTCAGTGGATCTGACCGCTCAACCAATGACGTTTATGTCGAGAGCGGGATTCGAACCGCCAACCTTTGGACGTTTTTGAGCCTTTTGTCGCCCATAATGATCTCATAATGGGTATGAGAAACACCGTTGGTATGATTCATAATATCAACAGCTATAAGAATCAACTTGTGTCTGGAAGGAGGAAGGTATTTGTTTCTCAGAATTGTGAAGACATTATTGCCAGTTATTATCCAGTTGCGTAATAGACAAATGCTCATTTCCATTCATTATCAGACAGACATGCTTTGCCATCTCTTTGTAAGCTCTCCAGCCTAAGTGTGTCTTATCACAGTTACTGGAGATGCTGCTATCGCCAGAGTGCTCCACAAATAGCAGCCCTGTGGACACTTGGATGCCTGAACATCATGTACAAATAGCTTTGAAGTGTCTAGCTCTCCATGTTGTTTATTGACACCCAATCATTACCAGAATCCTGTTTAGACTGTATAAATAAAGAGTTGCTTATATGACATTCTATTTATCCTCTTATACAACAAACCCCTGCTGTTTTTTTGGAAGATGTGCCAAAACATCGGATGAATTATCGAAAAAGCCTAAATTATTTAATGTTCTTAAATATTCCCTTTTAAAGCAGAAGCAGATTTGTTAATGGATGCGTCTGGCTGCAGTTGGCCTAGTTGTGTGAAAGATAGAGAAATTGATCAGTAATTGGAATTATTCTGAGCACAGTAAAAGGGTAACTTTTCAAAATGTATAATAGCGACAGTGTTGGAAGCAAAAATGAGTCCTTCAGATTCTAATTAAAAGAAAAATTCAAATTGGTCAACTGGACAAAAAGTTGTAGGAATGAAGACATTTCGCTGCTCATCCAAGGAATATGCTAAGGAATAGACTCAGTGGTGATGATAAAAAAAACACTCTTTATTTAGACAATAGAATGTCATTTTCAGCATTAAACCATAGTCCTTTCTTTTATGTTACCATGTGGCTTTATATCTGTATAATTCCACACTCGTTCAGGTTGGTTCCATAGTGGTCCATGGGCGTATACTAGTCTGGTCTTATACTTGTTCTGATACAGCTCAAGATCATTCGAAAGCTATTCAGGATGGTTCATTTCTGTCAATTTGTATCTGATTTTCAATACTTTTGACAAACCTAATCCCCAGAATAAAATTTAGGCTTTTGCACTCCATTTTCTATAGATTTAGGGTCTGGGGAGCTGAGTTTCTGATTTGAAAGGCAGGGCTTATTCTGTCTTCATAAATGCTTTGATGTATCTTACTGCCATATACTGAATGCTGTTTGAGTGTATCACTTTTCCACAGAGCCAAATTGGAAACTAGGACACACTGCAGTTTCAAGTCGAGCCAGTTGAGACCTGTTGAAACCCTTGGTGATATGAACAGTGTTTCGGAGGTCACAGAAAGGCTAACGTATGGATTAACCCTTGACTTTAGCTCCTGTCCATCTTATCATAAGCCACCTGCCATTGATTGGGCTTCACCTGCTGTACAGCTCTCCTCAACAATAGCGAGTTACTCTGCGAAAAGAGTGATCCGATACTGATGCCTGGCTATAGTGATAGCTGATACCGATATCAGTCCATAGTGTGAAGACAAAAGTAAGAGTAGACTAAAGGCTACTAAATTCTATTACAGTACAAGAGCAAAAATCAAAATCTACAAGAATGAATGAGAATTTGAGGAATAAAGTCTCAAATGTATAATGGTCTTGATGATAAGTTGGACTGATTTAAGCTGTTTTACTTTTCTACTTGGTCACTTTTTACAACAGAGCGTGTATAAAGAAACAACACTGAGGCTTGTAAAAAGAAACTCATCCTCGGAGCACATGGCTAATTATGCAGAATAAACAAAGTCTGTGTTAGCTGCACTCTCCGTAGTTATTATTTAAGTTCAGCATCCACACCAAAGGCAATATGAAGGCATTAAAGAGGTAACCCAAATGCCTTTTCTGTTATTATTAGTGTGTTATAAGTGTCTGCAGAGCCTCCACAGTCTGCACTTAACCTGCTCTGGGCATTAGTGGTAGCATTAGCCGCAGATGTCAACAGCGGCAGTGCTCGCATCTATGGGTCCCCATTCTGGAAAATACAGAGTGTTATTGGATCGGTGATTTGGTCTGAGTACCCGCCGATACCGATATCTGAAAAATGTGCGGAATCAGAGCTTTTGCCCATACCAGTATTGGTATCGGAACAACCTTAGTCTTAATGCATATTTTAAGACTCCGTTTAATGTCTGTCAGCTTTCCCCATGTAATTTCTTGACTTCTTAGTTCTAATAAATTTTGTCTATTAATAAGGATAAAGAAAATATCTTGGTGCCATTGAGCAAGACACCTCATCCACTTTACACGCATGAATGTGTCACAGATTTGTCCAAGGGAGTGTAGGAAATTCCAGAAGTTACATCATGATCAAAATGTGAAAAGTAATGGTAACCATTTTTCTAGTTCCTTGTATCTGTAAAACAACCAGAATGCTATATTGCCTTCATCAGCTCGGGACTCTGACAAAATTTTAGCCATTATGAATTTGCCCATGAACTTAACCTTTTTTAAGGACAGGCTGGGATCTGATTGCAGCATGACTGACGCTGATTCAGCTCCAGGTGTGCGTTGACTCAGGTGAAACGCTGCTTAGATCATGTGTATTTTACTTTCTATCAGCAGTGATTCATTTGAAGTTTACAGCAGTGAAAGTTCTGAATATGTCTGAATGCATCTGCCTCTGTTGTAGTGATAAGATAATGGTTCATGTCATAGTTCACAATCACAGGGTTCTTATCTCAAACCAAATATTTGACCACAGTTTGTCTGTCTGGGTGCTCGGCCTGATAAGGACTTGTATTTGTCGAGCACTGATAATGCAGCATAAAAGGATGCAGTGTGGACTCATTAGATTATTGCATGCTAGTACATACTTTTGGTCCAAGCTAATCTTCTAGATTTCAGCATGCATTTGATTGGTCTATTGATTCTTATCATGTATGCAATTTTGGACTTGCAAAAAGGGATCACTTGGCTGTAGAACAAAAGTTTTTTTCTATGGCATTCACTGTATTTATTGTTTTATATTTGTAATTTTTATGCTCTACATTCACATGAACCCAAGATATTCTCTTCATCTGTCTGACATGTTCATTTTTACCAGTATTACGTAATGCAATTCAAGCAATGTTTAGGCTATGGCACAATTTATGTCGTTATTATATGTTGAGATAAAACAATGCGTTTTTGCAACCTACAACTTTCCCGTTAGCCTGTAGTAACTAATGGCATTCCTCCCTATGTCTGTTGTATTGATTTCCATAGTAATGCTGCCATAATAAGTGTAGTCTATAGACTCAAATAGGGAGAGAATGTAAAGTAATGGGCTTTGGTTGGTTTGACTGAGCAGATCCAGTGTTAGTGACGCTACAGTGACTGACAAGGCTGTGCTAATGGACTATATGAAGCACTGCTGTGTGAGATGGCACCTGCTCACTTCAGGGTACATTATGCATTTACACTGCATAAAGGGCATATTAGGCTCTCTGTAGCAACAGGAGCTGGAAATGTAGAGATTAGATTAGATGGCAAGACTGTGTTACAATGACTTTAAATTATTTGTTTTTATCAGACATCACAATTGTTTAAAATAGAAGATTTAATTGCAGCAGATTGCAGTAATAGTTTTGCTAATAATGTAAGTTCAGAAAATGTACTAAATGTTAAGTTTAGTTTGCCCTTCAAAGTTCAGCAATATGTGAAATGGAAAAAGTAAAACAATGGCCGTGTCTAGCAGCTAGACAGATAACAGACTCACATTATTCAAATGAAATTAAAAATACCTTTGTAAAATGGGACGTTAGTCATTTCTTGTTCAACAAAACATGGAGGGGTCCTTGGATTTGACTTACTTTTATACTGCAAACTGCTTTTCTGGCAAGCGTACAGTACATTATTGTGAGCCTTTGTGGCTTAGTAACAGTCTATTTTTTGTTGCTGTCACTACTTTCTATTTGGTATAAGAAGCATTGCATCTGTCCTAATCAGTTGTTCAGTTATAGCGACTTATCATTCAGTATATGATAGCTGGAACAATATATTTTGGGACTCATTACTGTTTGTTAGTACATTTTCTTTGCAAAAGTGGGGAGATTTGGGGTATTTTTGTTGTAATGCGATAGGATTTGAGCTGTGGAGGAGTGAATAAGTCCTTTATATGGCTAATTATTAGTACATTCTGCTCTATTTGTTGCAGCTCATGCCTTTTAATGAAACAATCTTTTAAAATGGTTTACTGTGATTATCTTGCATTATTTAAATCTTGATTAATGGCATAAAGTAGTTTCAATTTGATCGTTTATCGCAGTATTTCACTGTAGAGATATATCGTGGTTCAAAATGTGTTATCATGACAGGTCTAGTTGTTGGGTAAAGATGTTCAATTGAGGCTAAAGCCGTAGCAGCTAGCTGAAATAATCTGAATCAAATTAGTGAAGTATGGACGTGCACACTCTACATTAGTACTAATGATAAGGTGTAACTGAGTGTCTTGAGCTCTGGAGAAGAAACTGCGTTAATGTGAATGATATACTCAAACGTGTGAGTGAAACAAAGCACGACTGCAGTATGTTTTGATGAGGAAATATAAAATTACTAAAAGCTCAAAAAGTTGATTTAGCATAATACAGGACCTTTATAATGCAGCTTCTTCTGGGCCGATTTATTGAATGTTGCCAACAGTAGAATACACACTAACCCAATACCTGCCTTTAAAAGATCTTGGTGCATTTTGCGTGTGGTTCTTATCGTGTGGGAAAAAGCAGAACATGTAAAATTCATCTTATCTCTTCTTTTTAGTCATTCACAGAAATATTCAGCGGCCGTCTGGTAGAGTCCCGCCCACCAGGCCTTCCCCGCGCTGAGCCAATGATAATACTGTATTTTTGGCACAGGGACGAGCCCTGATCCTGCCCCAGGCTCTGCTGCTGCTCCGAGTGGGAATAACACGCCAAAATGAAAGATTAATGCTCTTTTTTGGGAAGGGGCTTCTGTGAGCTTCTATTTTGAACTGGATTTACAAGACTGGATTTCTCCTGTATAATTAAAACAGGCCAAACCCCATTCAAAAGCACATAAGGCTGATGTGTTATTTACCGCCAGTATTCCTCTCATAACAATTTTAAAGGTGCTGCGCCTGAATTTCTTTATGAGCGCGTTTCACAACTTTCAGTGGCCAGAGCAGAGTTTTGCCCTCGTGGTACTAGCATGCTGACATCACACTTCCTGGTCCTCAGATAATAAAATGTTTTACAGTTAGAACACAGCATGCAGCGGTTTTATTCTGATTATAAGAGCTGCTTTTACAAATCTGTGTTCGGGAAAAGCACATTTTGCTCAACTACAAAGAAACCCCACTGTTACCCTGTTGACTCCAGGGCCTCTGTGTTATCATATTGATTATATGGGTGTATTTTCTCAATATGAATGTTGAAAGTTGACAATGTGATATTAAAAGTGCCATATAATAGTCCTGTTTGCTTCACATCACAGTAATGGTGTAGGCTGCAGCGGAAATCACACCTTGGTCTAATAATAAGCCCTGGTGCTTCCTGTGGCGACCCTCGGTGCCTCCAGCCTTTTTAATTACATGTGGATCCTGGTCCAATGGCCGCTCTGGGACTGAGATGTTGCTAAAGCATCAACACTTTCTCCCTTCTCGCTCGCTCGCTCTCTCACCTCTCTCATCTTTCTCTTTCACTCCTCTCTCTCCTGCCCACTCATCTCTTTCTTCATTCCCTTTATATTTTCCTGTCCTCTCACCCTGTGTGTCTTTCCCTCCTGTTTCTCTCATTCTCTTCCTTGCCCGCCAGGTCTGTCTATCCTTATCCTCTCTCTCTCTTCCCCGTCTCCCCTCTCTCCCTCTCCCTCTTTCTCTCTAAATGTCCATCTCTACTCCCCCATCATTCTCCCCCTTCTGTCCTCTCTCTCGCTTTCATCTCCCTCCTCTCTCCCCCTCCTGTCTCTCCTCCCTCTCTATCCTCTGTTCCTCTATCCTTTGTCTCCCTCTCCTCTCATCTCTTCTCATGTCATCTCTTCCCCTCCCTCCCCCCCTCTCTCTCCTCTCTCCTTTCTCTCCTTCTCCTTCTGTGTCCGGTGACTCATCCTCATAGCATAAGGCTTGAGCCCAGCCTGTCCGTGCTCCTCCATCACTGACCGCTTCATTCCCACAGCCCAAAATAGATCAGTTTATTGGTTATTCAAGCAGCGTCCAGCCACCCGCAATGTGACCCTGCGCATGCACTCACTCTTTACAGACAAACACTGGAAAAATGTTACAGGGATGCTTTAAAATTCAATGTGTGCCCAGCAAACAATAAAGTACAGAATGCATTTTGTCCACGTTGGAGCAGAAACATTCACAAATCAAATACCAGCCAACTCTCTCTAATGCATTTGCCTATATGGTCTATTTGCTGTTCAGATCTGGAGTGTATAGTGGATCAGTGAATATAACACATGAACACGAATACCATATTGATTTATTTTTTTACATTTGATCTCTGTAAAGACGGCACATTTTTTTTCTATTTCTAAAAATACTTGGAATAATTTAGTATTGAAAAGGTCTAAAATCCCAGTTTGCATTTTTGTCTCTTATTTAGAAGCACCAACACTTCAAATATTTGCCAAATGTAGTACATTTACAGCTTTTGGTTTTTAGGGTAGTTTAGGGTAGGTCTGTCATTATAACACATTTTGAAGTGCGATATATTGTTGTAGTAAATATAGATGATAAACAATAATATTGAAACCAAACCATAAAGCTGAATTATCCCCAAAAAAGGTATTCTAAATGTACAATATTGTTAAAAAATGATGAGCTGCAAAAAATAAATGGCTGAATTCAACATTTAAGTAATTGTATTCTAAAGTACAATATTGTTAAAAAAATGTGAGCTGCAAAAAATAAATGGCTGAATTCAACATTTAAGTAATTAGTTTGTATCTATAATGAGTCATAGAAGTTCACATTTCAACCTACAGCTCAAAGCTCAGTGTAATACAGAAATAACCAAAAATTTCCCAGTATTACAAGGAAAAAGTACCCACGATAAATATTGACCTCCAGAAATTATTGTTCCATCTAACATATAACATAACAGCTGCCCCTATTTACCCGGGACAGCCCCAGTTTTGAGCCTTGTGTCCCCTGTCTCAGCAGATTTATCCAAAAATATTGATTTGTCCTAGTTCTAGACAAGAAATGTCCCAGGTGTCCCCATTTTTGACGAATTTGATACCAGAACAGAATTCCGTGCTTGAAAATTAGCATAAGGCAAAAAAATGCACCGGCAGAAGTCCCTCAGATTATAAACTGACCCACAAGTGAGTCGAGAATGGACGTTGTTACACACTCTTTTCCCAATTTCAGTTATATCAACCCATCCCAACCATCCCAACCCGGGTGTGTCCCAGTTTTGAATTTTGAAAATCTGGTCACCCTGGGGTAGTTGCCTGGAGTTGTTCTCAGAAGTTTTTACTGCACTTTTTGTTATGAGCTGATTTCTCATGGATGCAGCGAGCCCTTACATAATTGCATGTTCTTGTTTTGATTGTGGGCTTTCATAATAATGTCCATGTCAAATCACGGGTCATTTGTTGTACCTCTGAGACTTACATAAATGAATCACATCCAGCCTTTGTTTGGTGTTTACAATAGTCTCGCTCCATTATCACCAAAGTGTTTACAGACCGATCGTTCTGAGTCACTGGAGGAAGTCTCGGGCTGAGGTCTCTGCACAGCTGTGAAGGAGAAGAAGAAGACACGTTTGTTTATCTGCGTATCTTTCTCTTCTCCTCCTTCCGTTTTTGTCTTCTTTATCTTCACCTCCTCTCCTTCCTCTCCCTCCTCTCTTTCATGTCATCTCTTCCTCCTTGCCCTCTTCATTCTCTTGTCTTTCTCCTCTTAACCTCTTCTCTCCCCCTCTTTTCCTCTCTCTTATCCTCTTCCTCCCCGTTCTTATCTTCCTCTTCTTTTCCTCCTTGCCTCATCCTTTTGTCTCCTCTCCGCTTTTCTCCTCCTCTTCGCTCTCTCCTCTACCCATCTCTTCCTCCTCTTTTTCTTCCTCCTCCTGTCCTCCTCTTTGCCCTCTTTACATTTTCTTCTCCTCTTCACCTTCTATCTCCCCTCCTTCTCTCTCTTCTCTCTTCAGACTCTTCGTCCTCTCTTCCTCTTCACTTTCTATTCTCCTTCTTCCTCATCTCCTCAGCCTTTCTACATTGTCCTCCTCTCCATCCTATTCATCCATTCTTCCTCCTCTCCCTCCTGCTCTTCACCTTCTTCTCCTCTATCCTTCCATCTATCTTTTTTTTCTTTCTTTCCTCCTCTCTCTCTCTTTCTCTCCTCCTCCTCTCCTCCTCTGTTCTCCCTCTCTCACTCCGCAGCTCTGTTCGTATCACACTTTAATGCAGCTACAGTCTGACAGAAAACTGGGTCAGGAGGAGGAAGTGGACTGCACTTGGCTCAGGAGTTGTTGTTGACTTCTTGTACAGTCATTCACTGGACATAAGGTTTCATCAGGACAGAGCCAAGAAGACTTATCGCTATATATATTGCATGTATTAAAATAAAGCTGTCAAAATAATGTAATAAGATAATGTAATGTCTAGTTATGGTCTGCTGAAAATGCTTTGCAGATATGGAGCTGATCTGACCTTTAAATTGACAATGTAACTATATTATCAAGCTATTTTTTCTTTACTCAAACGGTGACCGGTACTCAAATGGTACTTTACGTTTAGGTATGGACCAATATTTTCAATATTTTAAAATCCATGGCAAGGCCCAAAAATTGAAGTAAAGGTGTAGCTAAGTTCACAAATAAACATTTACTTTTTGTAGAAATTTTAACACAATGTATTTTATCAGATATATCCGAATATAATATACAGTTGTATATAAGTTTGTTTGTACTTTTATAATGATTAAGTGTTTAAATGTCTGCACTCTTTGGGTCATCTTTATTTGAGGGAGTTACTGCAGCTCTATACTCCACGCAGAGCCCTGAGGTCAGCTGACCAGCTCCTGCTGCTGTGCCCAAAGCCAGGCTCAAGACCAGAGGTGACAGAGGCTTTTCTGTGGCAGCGCTCACTATGGAACAGCCTCCCTCTGCCTGTCAGATCCTCTCAGTCTTTAACGCAGTTTAAGACTAGACTGAAAATCCACCTCTTCTCCCTGGCATTTAATACTAGCTAGACACGATATCTTGGTGTTTTATTCTTCTTTGCCTATGTATGTATCTGTATTTTTGTTTTTTGTTGACTTTTTATATGAAGCACTTCAGGCAGCTGAAGTTGTTTTTAAATATACTATAGGAATAAAATTGAATTGAACTTGAAATAAAGTTCAGTTCAATGTCATTAGTTAAAGTTGCTTATGTAAAAGATGCCTATTTCTTGAAGCTATTGCTGATGTGAAGAATCAGTGATCCAGAGCTGTCTGACCCAGGTCTGAATCAAAGGCACTTATCTCTTTATAGTGAGTCTGATTGGCTTCGTATTGCACTTTCACATGACACAGACTCTGCACTGACAGTGGGCAGCTCTCTGTGCAAACACAGTAGAATCTGATTATTCAAGTGTTTAATCACCGCTCATCTGCAGACCAAAGCCAGCGACAGAAATGACAGCAATGAATACCTGCCACTTTGAAATGCCCCATTCACTTTCAAAGGGCTTATTTTACTATTTAAAGCAAGCCACTAATGCACTTTTCCTTTTTTTCCCTCTCTTTTTTTCTCACAGGCTTTGCACTCTCACACTGAAAAAACTGGTGGTTCTGAAAGAGCTGGACAAAGAACTCAACTCGTTATCGATAGCTGTCAAAATCCAGGTGAGTGAGTTTATTCTTTACGTTTATTATAGAGTCAAAACAGAGGTGCAAATGTTAATAGATATACACTAAACTATTGTAATTTGGACTTCTGGCATGTCCAACAAAAACATATAAAACCCCACTGTGTAACTTTTGAGCCAAAACATTTACTGAAATAAAAGCGTGTTTTTTTCCATATTGGATGTTTTTGTTGCACTGAAAAACATGCCTCCTTACTGTGAGCGGGCTTGCATCTCCACAAGCCTGACTCTTACTTGACCTGGAGTAGAGCCTCCATGTCTCCTTGTTTCCATGGAAATGTTTTTCCTTTTTATTTTCTCTAATACAAATTTCAAACCACAAGTATTTAGTGCTTAATTGCACTTTTTACACTTTTTACAATCTAACTCTCGAGCTCTGGGCCAGTCTATTGTACATGTAAGATACGGTAGAAATAATTCAAATCTGGTCTTGTACTTAAACCCAGACCAATATAAAGTGGTTTAAAATAGGATGGGTTAAAACATAGACTACAGTAAAACTCAGTTATGGAGAACTGATAAACCAAGCCATGAAACTTCAGAGGAAACAGGAACAATAGCTTTTCTTTATAATTACTAAAGCTGGCCACATACTAGAGGAATGGTAATATATGGTATTGTAAATGAAAGAAAATGAAGGATTTCAGTTTTTTGGCCATGATTTCATATCGTGACACACTTACCCCCCAATAAATGTACATAATTACATTCATTTTAGTATTTTGATTTCTCTGGTCTGCAGCATAGCACAATTGCAATGTATTTGAAATCCGCATGACGCATCGTGCATGGGGACTAGGGGCTGCTGGTTGCCTTGACGATGACAAAAGCATTCATCTAATCTCCACGATTGATAAAACGGCTCTGAGCTGCAGCACAGGAAGCTCTGGTGACTCACCCAGGTGCAGGAAATGGCACACTGGCATTAGCACCTCCAGAAGGATTTGTGCTCTCACTTTAATAATAATAATGCGATTTACACGGCTGGACTCAACATGTTTTACACATCGTTTATCTGTAGGTTGGGATATTATGTAAATCGCACATAGCTAATGCCTCACAAATGAAACGAGGGCAGATATATACTCCAGGCAGGAAATAAACTGTTCTGATTTTCAGTATGGAATACACACAGTATGTTTGATATTTTGTGTGCACCATTTAATCATTTCATTTTTATATTGCAAATCAGGTCTTTGTAGAAGCAAAGATATTTTTGTAATGTGTCTTGGGAGTTAGACAAACTGAAATTAAATATGAGTAAGTACAACTGAAATGTACTACGATCAGATTAGAGCTGTAGACGGTTGAATAAATAACTTCTATGACTCATTATAGATAGAAGCGAATTACTATTAAGTGTCTCATTCTGCTGTTTATTTATTGCAGTTTTTTACCATATTATACCTTTAGAATAGTTGTTTAGGGATAATTCTACTTAAAGGTTTTTGTGTCAGTGGCATAAATTAGTTTCAGTATTATCGTTTATCGTCTACATTTTCTTCAGTAATACATCGCACTTTAAAATGTGTTAATTTGATTGTTACGCCTAGCCATGAATGAACATTTCTCAAAGTGGGTGAGAGTGAATGCTTGTCAGCCAGTGTTGAAATTAAGCAGCATCAATCTAGACTCCAGTGAGTGCTGTATACTATATCTAAAATTAGCTTCACAATTATCATCTGTTTAATCATAAAAGCCAATAAAATGCTATTAAGGCTCTATTCCCTGTTGTTGTAATTAAACATGTATTGTGCGTAATATGTTTTGCAGATGTGAGCGTCTTTCTAATGAGACAAACAAGCAAATACATCAAGCCTTGTTCCAATAGGATCCTTTGACATTTTAATAAATCAAGAAGTGTTGCTTTGAATCGAGTGTTGCTTTGAAGACTAGCTGCATGTTCCTATGGCATGTTCATTAACTATTTTCCTTCCAGACCCTCAGTACTGTAATGCCTATTGTGCATCTTAATTGAAGTATTATGCACATCTGGCTGAGTCTATTTCAATGCAAACTAGCTTTCTCCCCCTTTGCCGTCATAGGAGATACGAGCAGCCATCCAAGTGTAGCGGAGGGATCCATGTTGTGTGCGAAGCGTGAAATCTTGCGTTTCTCTGAGCAGCCGGAGGACAGGCTCGGCTCTGCTTGGCTCTGCTCTGAAGTGGGGCATTAAATGTAATTTGCAGCAGGTCAGATTTGAAGAGCTTCTGTACAGTATAGAGCGGTATGGAGATGGTTAAGGCTTGTATATAAGAAGAGGGACAATAGTGTTTTTTATTATGATTGAGAGTTGATGTCAGCTAATAGCCATTCTAATATAATTTTGTTTCTGGTAATAATCAATTGGTGATGCGTTCATTTTAAAGTTATCAAGTTATTAGCGTTGTTACACGCTATCTAATAGATACATGTCAGATTCCTTGCCATTTAGTTTGTTACGGCTTAGTTGGTAGAGTGTTTGTGTTCTGATCTGAAGGTTGGCAGTTTGAATCCCGCTCTCGACCTAAAAACAACGTTGGTAGAGCGGTCAGATCCACTGACCCACGGGTTGGCAGTGCGATTCCAGCTCCCACAGATGAATGCTGTCATTGGGCAAGACACTTAACCCTCCTCGCCCCCAGTGTCTGCGTACACTGGTGTATGAATGTGTGTATGAATGTGTGTGTGAATGGGTGAGTGGTTCCTTGATGTAAAGCGCTTTGAGTGCCTTGAAGGTGGAAAAGCGTTATATCAAAATGTGACCATTTACCATGACCATATGAAGGTTGGCGGTTCAAATCCCGATCCTGACATAAACATCGTTGGTAGTGTGGTCAGATCTGCACAGGTTGGTGGATCAATCTCCCCTAGGATTCCCTGTTGTTGTGTGATATATGAATGTATGTGTGGATAGGTGAAGTGCTTTGAGTGCCTTCAAGGTAGAAAACCGCGCTACGTGACCATTTACCATGTTTACCGTTTTGTTTGCGTTTTGCTTTTGCCATATCTTAAATAGAATTCATGTCCTCGGAGAGTTGTTTGTCTTAGAGGAAGTGGTCTTGCTCAACAGGGTTAGTCAGTCCGTTCAATAGGGATGGGACAAGATCTCATGAGACAATATTGCCACAAGACTGTGCACACAAGAGAATAATCTTGTGAGATTTTTTTTCCCCCATTTGTTTACATTGGAGAAAAAAAAAGAAACTGTAGTTCCGAAGAGCAATGCTACAATGACAGCAAAAATGTTAAATAAAATAAATCAAAATGGTGAGACCAAAACTCTGAACTGAACCACACAATTTATGTATCATCAGTAATGTCAAAATGTTGTTTGGTCTCATTGTGGACCCAAGCTCATGTCTCTTCTCATCTGGAAAATGTGTCTCGGTCCACCCTCCTCTAAAAAATAAAAAATACCATATTGCCATTGTATGATACAGAGCGTTGTGCTCCTTTTAAAAATATAATATGATATTAAATAACGTATTATACATATCTGTGCATTGTTTACTTCCAACAACAGTTTTACTATGTTATTGTTGTTATAAGACATGGCCACATAAAGTAGAAGGGCCTACATGTAAAAAGTCTCTGCTATTTGTTGGAAAAATATTGCTTCATCTTGAAAACCAAATTGCTCCTCTGTAATAGATACTCAAAAACAACAGACTTGTCCCGGGCTGAACCGTACTCCTCACTGCAAAGAATACAAGACAAAAGTGTTTTATCTGAATGGCGAGTCTCACACAGCCTCATATCAGCAGATTGTTTTTAAGATGCATCCTTCGTACCAGTCTCATCTGGTTAAGTGTCTCTCAGCTCTCACAGTCTGGTAATGAACTCTTTGGCCCAGACAAAATGGCATTTTAAAGTCTCACGGAGGTTCTGTGTTCCCTGGGAAATTTGCTGTCGGTCACTATGGAGACACCTGGGTCACCCCAAACAAGCCGGGACAGTCAAATATTACTAAACCCAAAATAAGTAGAACACATTGTGAAGTATGGTTACAAAGGAATCTAGTGGTTTTCAATTCTCATAAGGATAGAAAAAGCATATTGTGAAGTAAAAATTTTGACTGATTTAACGAAAAAGTTTATTTGAAATTTTGATGGCAGCAATATGTTCCAAAAGTTGATAATTGTGACAACATAAATGTGAAAATATAGCTGTATTCAAATTGTATGTTATAGGTAGGAATCTTCATATAAAAGGAGGCTCTTTGTTTTACACACACAAAGGCTCAAACCATATACTATTCTATACAGGAAAACAGTGCATGGATTAGGGACATTTACTGTCTTAATTTAAATTGTTTCGTAAATTGTCAAATCTAATCAATACTAAATAAACTATTAATACTGAAAAAAAAAACACTAAAATCACAATCAAAGAAACTGCGATTATTTTGTGTTGCATCCATCCATTTTCTTCTGCTTATCCGGGGCTGGGTCACGGGGCCAGCAGCCTAAGCAGGGACTTCCAGACTCCCCCCCCCCCAGACACTTCCTCTCCGGTGGGACTCAAAGGCGTTCCCAGGCCTGTCGAGAGACATAGTCCCTCCAGCGTGTCCTGGGTCTTCCCGGGGGTCTCCTCCCGGTGGAACATGCCTGGAACATCTCCCCAGGAGGGATCCAGGACAGATGCCCGAGCCACCTCAGCTGGCTGCTCTCTACGTGGAGGAGCAACAGCTCTACTCCGAGCTCCTGTGTGACTGAGCTCCTCGCCCTATCTCTAAGGGAGCGCCGATCCTCCTATCAATCTCACACTCCATCCTTCCCTCACTCATGAACAAGACCCTGAGAAAGGGAGCACCGATCCTCCTATCAATCTCACACTCCATCCTTCCCTCACTCATGAACAAGACCCTGAGATACTTGAACTCCTCCACTTGAGGCAGGGACTCTCCACCCAACTGGAGAAGGCATTGTTTATTCATTTATTTTTTTCATACTTTTGATCCATTTCCTTGGTATCAAAATCAATTATGTTTTTAGTAACATGTCAACACTATTTACTTCTCATGAAAATCAAGTTAGTATATTTTTTAGTGTAAGTGTAAAATGTTTCTTTGAGCTTTCCAAGTATGTATAATTTCTGTATGCCACCTTTTTGTAGCTGGGTAGTATAATTATCTGCTTCGTTTGCTGCACAGTTTGTCCCAATGCTACACATGCAGAACCTGAGTATGCATTTTTTATTCTTCTGCTTTGCGCCCGGGGTTGTTTCCAAACATTTGTGTCAGAGGGAGAGTGAAGGAGAGGCATGCAGTGCTCGTTTAGTCCGAGTGGCCGTACACTTAAATATGATCCAATTATGTAGAGCTGTGTTTGGGGGCAGTAGAAGCCTCCGACGCCTAAAGCTCCTCTAATGCAATTTCACTTGTCCTGACCTTAAGCCATTTCCTCTCGGCACTGAAAGAGGAGGGGAGGGGCTGGTTCTGCTTTTGACAATTTTCTAAAGCAAGGCTCGTCATATGTTCAACAGTAACAATAAGAGGGGTTATAGCTTTGTTTTGTAGTTGAGAGATTTTGGTGAATTGCCGGTTGAAATTCTTTATCACTACTGAGAGTGTTATTCATTTTGCTTTTCATTTTTCACATCTAGTTGTAAGCCCTGTAGCCTGCCTCATATTCAAAGTAGCTAGAGGAGAGCCATCTGTAACTTTGTTTTGGAATAATTATTATGAAATTGAGTCATTGTTCTTGTTTTCTTAAAGTGCATAAGCCATAGGATATAACAACAACATGCTTTTGAATTTTGAGATGAAATGATTTTAAAAATATATATTGGTAGTTTGGTGCAGCTAAAGTACAAAAACGTAGACATCTTATGATACACTCTCATACAAAAAATGGAAATCACTTAAGCCTTACATGATGTGCAAATAAATATAATAATACAGGGACACAATCTCGTTCAAAGTAGGACAGCAAACTAATAAAATACTAAAACGCCATTGAATTTTATTGAGGTGTTCTGCAACCAGTAGCTTTATAGCACTACCTCGAGCTCACAACAGTTATACAATCTGATAATATCTTCTGTGAGACAAGTCTATATAACCCATGTCTTTTGATTGATTACAAATATGTTCTTTCTCGCAGTTGCAGAGTTCATTAGAGTAGCGGGTCTACAATGTTCCCCATCCAGCCCCCCTAGAAAAGACCAGCTTGTATCAGCGAGAAGGATATTGTATCAGCCAGGAGGACGAAGCAAGTGAAGCAGAGGAGGGGGGCTGAGAGGGGGACAGAGGAGGGAGACCGAGGAGGGGGGCAGAGGACACTGAGTGCATCCCTCCTCTCCAGCCTCTGTATTGTTGGTGCATGTGAGGCAGTTGGAGAGTGCTCTGCCTTTGTGCCTTGATTCATTGCACCAGGCCCAGAGCATGAAGGGAAAAGGCAGCATACAAGGCGTCTTTGTGTAGCTCTGCACATAGCCTGATATGAAGCTTTTCTTTTCTGTTGCAAAACAAGCATCGCACTGACACACTCTACAACAAGTTACTCCCGACGCAGCCTTCACATGAGTAGAGTCTGCTTGCTGGGTAGTGAATACAACTGCTTTCATTTATTGCAGTTGCAGTTTATTTCGTCACAACCTATTGAGACAACTTCAGAGCAACGGCATGATCTGAGTACTTAGTAGATATAACAATGGCTCCTTCAGTGCTGATTGGCAGAGCACAATGTATGAACTTGGGGTTAGGTTGCAGCACAGATGCCACTTTACCTGTCTTAGCGATGTGAGATTGAATCCTTTCTCCAATAAGTTACTGAAGTTCCAATTTTCTGTTATGTGCAGTAAAAATCATTATAGGGGCTTTACATAGTTTTTTAGGTGGACAGTTCTAAACCTTTTGCCTGGAACGATCTGCAAAATGGCATATGTCTCCCTGGAGACGCGTATTTTCTGGCAGTAAAAAGAGCCTTTTATTGAATAAATGAAATGCATTTGTACCATACTGTGGAACATTCCAGGCAAAGCAACAGCATTTTCATGAGACAAGCAGGGGACAGACCCTCCACCAGAAAATGTAAAAATAAAGATAATAAATAAAGATAGGCGCCTGATTCGTCTGTTATTAATGTTCATATCTTGATTTATAGACACAATAGCGAAATAAAAATACCAGGATCATGTAGAGCGGGTTAATACAAACCTTTTAAGATCAAAATGACAAGGCTCACCAGAGTTGATGGAGCCAGAAGCTTGCCCATGATCACTTGCTATTTGGAACGCGGCGGCTAGCAGGTTAGCTATATCCATTTATATATACAGTCTATGGTATGAATGTAGAAAAAGATGAGTGTGCACATATTTAATGCATAAGTAGATAATAATACATAAACATCAAACACATGCAAACGCTGCAAACGTTTATTATCAGTCAGAAAAAATATTTGAAGAAAGAATTCAATAGATTCATAAAATGGGAAAATAAATGTTAAAAAGCTCATTGATTTTACTGGCCATTATAAAACAACATATTTGATGGACTGTGGAGGGCTGTCATATCGTTCAGGTCATGTTAAAATAAAGTGCCAAACAAAGTGATCCAAGTTCTCTCTCCCATTTTCTTCTAAAAATAAAACTCCCTGCTTTCATAATCAGGATTTATATGGTGTTTTTTCACCCTGGCTGTGCTGCTAATTGCCTGTGGCGTCTTCTGTCACACCTTTGGTTCGGAGACAGTAAAGCAGCGATGCTTTGACACCAGCTTATGTGTCAAAGAGCTTTATTTTTATCTGCAGACCGAGATGTGTCTGTGGGGTGCTGATATGCCAGGTATGTGTGGCTATCTGCTATTTCAGGGCCAATGCTAAACATCTTCCCGGAATCAGATGTGAACATGCTCGTAACTGTCCCCTGTATCGTTCCCTTAAATGTAAATATAGTGGTGCCAAATCTGCCGTACACAGTTAAGCTATAACAATAACTAAATGTTTATATTCAAATCACTTTTTTGTCACTTTTCCCTTAATTCACTTAATGACTTTTTCCCATTCAAGAGTAAATTGTTGTTGTTGATTTCACATTATTCTGAAGCCCATGGATAACTGTTGTTTAGCATAGTTTTGTTAGCCTTTGGTGGTTTTCAGATTCTAAAATGTGATGATGTCATACTTTCAGATGGGGGGGCAAGAGCCAGTTTTTGCTTTTAACTACATTGTACTTTCATAAGAAATAAGAAATATCCAAAAGGAGAATTTATATTGTGTTGAATCTGATCATTTCTATTAGTGACTAGATCCAAAGCAGCATTATTGTGATGACATATAAGACAGGAAGAATGTAACTGCATTTTATTGGATATAAAAGGAATGTATAATCTGAATCTAGGTAAAATGTGCTTGAGGTTAGCTAGAGCTTCGACCATTATGAGTTCTTGTGGTTCAGTGAACAATAATGTGACGTCATGGCTTGCTTTGGAAAACACCTCAGAACTATCCTCACCTGCCTGGTACTGACCCTATGAAAATACAACTGATTTAAGTCAAGGTTTGTCCACTATTTCTATTGGGATTATGTTTTTCAGTGCTTCCTTTCTCTTATTTCTGCAAGTGCCTTGACAGCTTGGATGCTTGAATCTTATTTTGTCATTTGCATTGCCCTGTTTTCTGTCCTTTAAATGAGACACTCACTTAGTCATACTCTGTTGTTGATATGAATGTTTTTTTCTTGATTTTAGGTCCATGTCTTTCTGTCTGTTATTTTGATAGCTCAGCAACAGCACAGTGCCATGTTTTCTACTCGAGGTCTGTTACAAGATTTAGCAGCTCCAATATCGTGCCCATCGAGCCATCAAGGCATTTCTCACCACAGCATTATGTCAGAGGGGGGATAGCTTTACGGCCCCATGTGGCTAATGCCGACACTAATTCAACTAGCGACTTTACTCCATACCTGAAGGAATCTTTGACAACCTCTTCTCTTAATTGCTGTAATTACAAAACACATGCGTACAGCCTAAATCTGTACTCTCAGTCCTGACCAGCTGTACGTGCACATGCTGATTTAATATAAAAAGAATTTGCTTGGCTAAAATGGTAACTTGATGAGAAACATGATCGACTTAATCCAAGGCAAACCTGCTAAAAGCTAAGGGCAGGTCCTGTGAGGACTGAGTCAGTGCCACAAATACGTAAATCCTTTGGCTTCTCGGTCAAATGGACCTTGTGCCAGTCTCAGAAATAGACCTGATTGAGTGATTAGTGTTTAAGAGCTAACAGTCAAATATATGACGTGTTAATAGGTTGTATAATGATCATTTGGTAGCCATTGCAGCATAAGGTGGACTTTGAGGACCCAATAGTGAAAATGTACTTCATTTCCCACGATGTATTTTCAGAAATAAACAATATATGTCCCTAGACATTAAACATAGACTGGTGTGGTTTTCTGTCAAAGAGGAACCATGCTCTTTGTTTCAGTTAAGTCAGCAAGGAGCCACATACAGGTATTGCAGTATAGAATTTATTTGAACACTTTTTGTTCTTGTGTTCATATACTGTATTGGGACGACAACAAGTAGACAAAGCAGGTACTTAAATTCTACTACATTGCTGCTATTGATTGTAACAATAACCAGCAACCACAATATCACAGCATCATGAAGAATGCTAAATCATTAAAGGTTTGCTAGGACATTTTTAAAGAAAGTGGTATTTCTTCAGTATTGTAAATACTGGGATAATATAGTACTGTGAGTTTTAGATATCGTTACATCTCTAAATTGTGTAACACATCCCTGCTTGTGGCTAAATTCTGTTTTCCTGTGTGTTTGCAGGGCTCGAAGCGTCTGCTGCGTTCAAACGAGTACATCCTCCCTCCCAGCGGCCTGATGGAGACAGATCTGGAGCTGACGTTCTCACTACAGGCACGACCACTCGCATTACACTGTGAAAAGTCACACTTATGCACCAGCCTCTGCTCTGCTCCTCCATAGAAACGCATGTACTCTCACCAAAACTACCACTCTCTCTGCTGTCTGCTCCTCACAGCAAACGTGTTAGGCTCAGCTCATGAATTTGTCTTTCATAACACATTTATTCATTTACAGTTTGGAGTGACTCTTTTTGCTTTAACGGTCCAGTTTTGTTTAAAGGTGCACTGGGTCACTTTTCCGGGGGTGGGTTCTGGTGGTGGTACTGCTTTGCCAAGAATGTTCCACAGTATGGCATTAAACTCCTCACCTTTAAATAGCCTTGCCTATGGTCAGGTTATTGGGGCGAGAGCCAGTTTTCTCTAGATTACACAATTAAATCACATAGGCAGTAAAGAAACAATATCTGGTTTTATTGAACTCAACATTGCAAAATATGAGAGTTTTGAAGCTGTTGTTTAATTGATGAAGCACTTACCCCTAAACTAAAATCTATATGGATACAGCTCTTCTGCTGCTTTCAGGCACTTCAGTCTTTACCAAGATGTCACTAAATGCCTTGAGGGATAACTACTTTAAATTCTGAATGTTATTCCATTATTTTGATCCAATTTCCATTTTTAATTTGACTTTTCTGTGGTAATAGGCTTTGCATTGCTTTTCCTTATCTCAAACACATTGGCCTGGCTTGACAGCTCGGCCCCTTGAGGCTAATTTGTCATTAGCATATTCACTGTTTTCTGTTCACAATATAAAGGCCTAGTCAAACTTACTCACTTTGAGACTTATATAAAAACTGTTCTAAAAAAGCGGATGTTGTGATGTGTCTCAAGCCTGCATTATTTAAACAGACATTTCATCAGTATTGCATAAACATTGCAGTATAAAAGGTGTGACAAGGATAAAAAAAAAAAAGCATTTGTTTGATCATAAATAGACCAGGTTTAAAATAGTCCAGACTGCGCAGGTGTTGAATCTGGTGCTGCCCTTTAACTACTTTTAAATATAGGAAAAACATCCCTGTCATTTTTTGAAGGCGACTGGTCACATGACTCCCAGAAATAGTTTTTACTGAGAGCTCAGTTCAGGTCATGTTTGGTGTTTTGATTCTGCTATCAATATCATCATTATCATCATCATTTGATAATCGTCTGTAAAAGACAAGCTAAATTGTTTGGGTCCACAGGAAAATCAATGCTCAAGATGAAAATTATTTGATATTGTCGAAACTAATTACACAAATGGTAAACGTCAGTGTTCTGTCCCTAAAATGTGCCAAAATCTGTTCCTTTACAAAATAATTATCTGACTGAGAAGTGTTATTTGCTATATTACATCACTTTGACTGTACATAAGGCACTTTTTTCATTGTTAAAGCTGCTATACCTGATTTCAACTCTTAAAAATGTGAAAAACAGAACTAGTTCATTTTAAATGATTTGCAGTGGTCCAAAGTTACTTACTGACTTACCTTATGCTTTACAAACATAAGCACTTTTCGCAACATCCAGAGAGCAGGTTTGCCGTGACAGTTAAAGCTAACAAAAACTAGCATGCTAATGCACACTTCCTGATAACTGGATAATGAAATGCTTTCTGCTCTTTGTCTCGACCAGCACCAACTGCAAATTCATGACTTTTCTTTTGTATTCCTGTGCACAACTTTACCATTTACAAACACCAACATTTCAAAGTTTTGTTTTTCATAATCATTCATATTGAATTAAGTTCCTTGGAACAGCAAAATTAGAAGTGCATTATTTAGTTTTATTAGACCTGAGATGTAGCCAAAAGCTTATTCTCTGTTCTGTGCATTTTGCTGTTTTTTCCTCACCTTTCCTCTACTTGGAAACCGTACAGAAATGGTAAACCTTGTTATCCATTACAGTTTGCAGCCTCTTTGCTTGTCTCTCTGAGTTTAAATCTTATACAGAGGTTGTCCATTATTATTTATACCCCATATGTTTTTATTTACAGTACCCTCACTTTCTGAAGAGAGACTCCAACAGACTCCAAATCATGCTGCAGAGGCGGAAACGCTACAAGAACAGAACCATTCTGGGCTACAAGACTCTGGCCGTGGGAGTCATCAATATGGCCGAGGTATGGGGCTGGATAAAGCATAAATTAAAAAGTGTTAATTTCACAATATCAGCAAACTAAATCTCTAAGAACAAGGAGTGTTGAAGAAAATCTGATGTAATTGAAATGGAAATCAAACATTTGGTTTTAATTGGTTTTGATTTGTAAACCAAAGAATTGTAATCAAATGTTCTGGCCCTATTCACACCACTGCAAATGACCTGAGTGAGCTAATTGTGGAAAAAAATGATGATTCCTACATATTTTACAAGGCATTTTATTGGAAGAGAACCATAAGGAAGCAACTATCGGGCTGATGGTTGAGAACCATCTGGAAACAACTGCCATAGTACCTTTGTTTTAAAGGTTGGTGGTTTGAATCTTGCTCCCAGCATCAACATCAATGGTAAAGTGGTCAGATCCACTGGCCCACAGGTTAGAAGTTCAGTCCCAGCTCCCACAGAAAAAACACTGTCATTGTGTTCTTGGGCAAGAGACTCACCCCGGCTTGCCCGCAGTGTCTGTGTGCACTGGTGTATTACTGGGTCATGGCTCATCATCAGAGTGAGATTGAGAGAGAATTACAGACACACATTTGCATATTGTATTATATGCTATTCCATATCACATTTTCCAGTATCATTCAGCAGTAATATCTCCTGATTACATCACTTCTGCTCTCACTGTGAGACGTGTAATCTGTCCGGTGTAGGGTGTCATTTTGCTGTCACCCTCTGATTGACAGGAGCTGCTCTGTGACAGTGACTGACGGGGCTGTAATAAGGGCTGTAATGGGGCGAGTTTGAGAAGAAGGCCTCTGCGTTTCACTTCCTGTGATTCATTGGGTCGCACTTTCTGCAGCCTGAGATTAGGAGCCATCTGGAGCTAGAAACTTTCTCATACACTATGCTCATTTGCATTAATAAATGCGTATTGGATTGAATGTGCACTGTAATAGATCCATGAATAAGAGTGTATTTAAAAAGGAATTAAAGGTGCACTACTTTCAGGTGAAGTGTCTGCCACCTGCTTGTCTCCATGGAGATTTTATTGCTTCTACAATATTGCATTTATTCTATTAGAGGTGTTATCATTGCTAAAAAAATACCTTGAAAAACATACATTCTTACAGTGAGTAGACTTGCGTCTCCAAAGATCTGACCTGTAGCTTGACCTTGTGGTGCCACTTGGTTGTCTCCATGGAGATAGGTAAACCTCTGATGCTGCTGCAAAAAGATTTAAACATATAGTGGTGATAAGCAATAAAAACAATGGTAACTAAATAGACTATACACTTATACAAGAAACTCAGAGGAAAAATCCTTACGTTCCTTAGAGTTGTCCTTGTTCTTACAGTATTTTGTAGATTTTTGTTCCTCATCTCATTTGCTGTTTAGTTTTTAGACTCCCTTATATTGTTGAAATAATTTGTTATAGAGGTGTGTATGTGAGAACGCTCCACAGGCCCCTCTCTGTCGGCCTAATTACAGCTGAAGCCCTGTCCAAATTCAGACTCTGCTCATACTCAACAATGGCCTCCGGGGGCAGTTGACTGGCAGCTCATTATAATACTAATGCTATATTGTAATTTCACCCCTGTACTGTTTGGGAGCTTGCCATAAACAGAAAATCTCTATGAATAAAACTAAATTGGCCCACGCTGTATCCTGTTTTGGGTAAATGTACTAAGTTCTGACACATATATAGTAGTAAGTATAGAATATATTTTGCTTTCCAAGTATAGGATGAAGTAAATTGATCTTTACTTGGACAAGGCAATATTGGATATAAAGATCCTCCTTATCACCTACAAAGCCCTCCATAACCAGGCCCCTACTTCACTGTCCTATTCCGGCCCCACCGTCCCTCCCGCCACATCCGATCAGCTGACGCAGAACTCACTCCCACAGTCACACCAAAGTACTGGACCTTGGGGGGCCGAGCCTTCGTCATTACTGCCCCTACTCTCTGGAACGCTCTCTCCCTTCACATCCGAAACTCTGATTCACTACAATCTTTCAAAAATCTCTTAAAAACCCAGCTATTCCACATTGCATACCATCTCCAATAGTGTCTCTATTATTTTTACTGTATTTTGCTGTAGTCTAGTGTCCTAATACCTATGTCTTTGAGTTTATATTATAATTGACTCTAAACAAAATACTTAAAGATGGCATTCATAATATTTGAAGTAACTTGTGTTAAGCTTTTTAAGGAAAAGTTTCAATTTCTGCTTTCACATCCTCACATTCCTCCCCTCGCAACTGAGAGGAAAATTATATCACGATATTTCAGATTTCATGTCGCCACCAAAGCAAACAACGATATACCATGGGTTATATGAAATGACCATTCCCTAATAACATGAATTTATAAAAATAAAAATACTGGTCTAAACGAAGGTCAAAACCAGGACAAATCCAGAACTGGCATTTAACCATGTTTATACCAGGACATTACGGTTAAAATAGTAAAAAAAAAACAAAAGCCTGAACTCTTAAGTACCTAAGTACCTCTACAATAAGCTCACATAGCACCAGGGGCTCCCTTTCTACCTCTGACAAAACTGCGCATTTCACTGTGCTGGTAATTTCCAAATACCCTTTGCTAATATTTTGGGTAGAATTGGCTTTGTCTCTGTGTAGCAATTCATCATGTATAATATTGAAAGCACCCTCTCGATAGTGCTCCAACTGACGACTCATCCCCCGATACAAAGTGTCTTATGCAAACTAGTTTTCTTCCCTAAATGGTGTGAGTAAATTGACTTGGCCCATTTAAACATTCAGAATGGGAAAAAGATGAGTGTTGTGATGTGCTAATAGAGATTTATTTAGAAAGCGCAAAGCCACAGATTGTAATCAGGGCTGAGTTTACTCAAGCTGAACGCGGTGTGCAACTGAAGCCATCACAATCTCGGCTGGATCAGTGTCGCTTCAGAAATGAGAAACGCAGATAAAATTCTTCCATTTTGACCGAGACGAAAGAAATGTTATTTGTTCCTTTATTCAATTTGGGCATGGTGGCCTGTGAAAGATGTCTGAATTTGGAGAAGCATATTGGCCTTTGAAGCTACATAGAAATGTTTTAAACTACGATTATTTGAGCATAAGGAAACTTTAACAGTTTGAGGGTTGAATTTTGACTCACTCAGGCTTTGTAGATTAAGCAGCACTCTCACCTCACAGCAAGATTGCCAAGTTCAACTGCAGGGTCTTTCTGTGTGGAGTTTGCCTGTTTCTCCCCCGTGTCTGGGTGGGTTTTCCTTCAGGCAATCTGGGTATCTTGGCCAAGCCTACCTCAAGATCTGGTTGCCCCTGCTGCATTGAAAGATGGGTCAAATGCAGAGGACAAATTTTCCTACAGGGACAGTAAATGTTAACCTAACCTAAACTTGAGTAATATATTTTCAAATAGATTACTGTAAATGAGGATAAGCCACCTTCTTGAAAATGTTTAAAAATAAATATGACCATGTTAATCCTGGTTATTCTGGCTGTGTGCAGGTGATGCAGCACCCCACAGATGGGGGTCAGATCCTGGGTTTGCACAGTAACGTGAAGGAGGCTCCGGTGCGAGTGGCCGAGATTAGCGTCTTCTCTCTGTCCTCTCAGCCAATCGACCACGAGGATGGCAGCGGGCAGGCGGGACGCAAGACCAAGACCTCAGGTGAGTGTCCAGGGAGAGGATCTAAAGGCAATGTAATCAAGCAAATAGGTTATAAGGTTGTTAAGTAACCAAATCACTTTATTTCTTTAACTGACAATTGTTAGCATAACATTTCTAAAATATACCATGCTTTTAGAAAAGTTTGCCTCACAGCTAGTACGTCTTGTCATAAAAGTGTAGAGTAGAGATAATGCAAGGTAATTTGTGGTAAGTCATTTTAAGTACATTTTAAGTACCCTTGATCAACACAATTTTAACTATTTCTTCTCTAAAAATAATTGTCACAACTAACTATTCTCTCACAATGGCAAAACCAAATAGACAGTCGACGCAATACAACATCAAGCTACAGAGGCTACAGAGGGATGGTGTTATCGTGAAGTAGTGCAGATACTGAATGGTAATTTGTTGTACATTTCTCTTCATTAAGAACACTGTTTTTACAACTTTTGAAATTCCTTCAGTTTACTCTTTTAGCTTTCAAATTCTTTAAAAAAAAACAAATTATCTTTTACAATGACCAAGCCCAGTACTAATGACATCATACAAAGGGATCAAGGGACACAGGGATTGGGAGGGACCTCATTTTGCAGTCTGAAGCAGTCACTCTGCAGTAGGACTTGGGAGCGTGCTACCAATGCAAGGCTATTCTAGATCAGATTTACATTACAAACATGATATTGAAGGGTCAACACTGTATAATGCACTGGGGAGAAGCTGTTTTCTAGCCAAAATAGTGACCATCTTTTTCACCCCTATTTGGCTCAGTGGGACCGGTCTGCCCCCACGCCCCTAAAGCGTGGGTATAATTCTGGCCTACGCCCTCTCTCCCCTTCACCACATGGCTTTTATTTCCCCAGTGAGGACATGCTCCACTGTATTAGACCCAGGCCAAGTTCGAGGCCAAGGATATGTTATTCTCTTCAACCATGGCAGTTATGTGGAGTTGAGAGACCAACAGATGTGGGAGCTATCACCTTACCCTGCTCTAATTCTGGGACAGGGGGAAAGAGGGGAGAGAGAGGGGGGTACATGGCTGGAGCGGTCCCGTCATGTTCTGGATGTTATTAAAGAGGCCAACATAACAGATGAGCTCATGGGACAAAAATTAGACCAGTGTCACTACCAAGACGAAAGACCTATGTGAAGTTTATCTTTCTGCTTAATAATATCCAGGAATCAGGAAAGGAAGGAGCTGTGGAGAGGAAGTAATGGAAAAGTGATAGCACACCTGAACGCCTGTTAGCTGTTCAACTGTGAAATCTACCTGGATGGGAAAGATACAGTAGACATAGTAGTTGTGCCCATGCAAAGCTGTAGCAGTAAGGTTTGGTTTATAATCAGTTATAAATATAATTCTTAGTAGCTCTTTATAATCTTAAAATGATACACACTTTTATCTTTTATGTCAGAATATAAAAAGTGGTACAGAGTCATCAGTAGTGTTGTCATAATACTAAAATTAAATACTAAGGAAAAGACTTGATACTTGACACAGATTCCAATGCCACAATGATGATAAGAAAAAAACACAACAAAAAACAGTGGGAATCACATGGTCCTTCACAATTTGATACGATACACAGCATATGCCTCACGTTAAGGCGCTACATGCAATACATACATACATACATATACAT
>KN471135.1:7959-19604 GCA_000787095.1 Periophthalmodon schlosseri
AGGACAAAACCAGGACAAAACCAGGACAAAACCAGGACTAAACTAGGATACTGTAGTATTACTGATTGACCTATGAAACTGTGAGAAGCACCTCTTCACCATTGCTATGGTAACGGACCTAAGTAGGAAATGTGTAAAACTCTTTGGCTACAGGACGATGCATCCTGGCGCCTCCCAGCCCCCAACACCCCAGACCTAAATTCCACCTTAAGATTTATGGATGCACATTTAAACAGGCAAAGACACAGTTGTTTGAAAGTTGGATTAAACTTTGGAATGAACTCTTAAAGAACTACAAACTTTCTTAAAGAACTACAAAGTTTTTCCTATTCAGAGAACTCTCCTCATCCTCAACTTTAGCCAAATCCGCATTCATGACCTCACTTCATTGGTTTAGCCGCCCCACTCAAACTTAAGTGGGTGGTTTCAACAGAAAATACACTGGCCATCTTCTGACCAGATCCCAAAAGTTCCTGATCATTAGCAAACACTGCCAAAAAAGTTTTAAGACAGTCTGAAACCTCAAGAAAAAATACAAAATGGATTTAAACAGCACATTTGCAGGAGTTTGTGATCAATATGGTCCTGTTCATGGTCCTGTTTAGGTGTGTTTTCAACAAAAAGGTGAGCGTGACTAACTGAAACACTGTTGGCTAATGCTAGCTAGCTTGTGACTGTAATTTAAGGTGTAAGAGACTTGTTTAACAGCACCATCAGCAGCAATCATCTCACCTGTTGTAGTTCCAGCTAATTCAACTCTTTCTGGTCAGATTGTGTTAAAATAAAGCTTAGATCAAAGTCTAACTTGAGTAACAGAGCTTCAGACAGAGCAGAGCCTGCAGTTAGCATCACACCCCCAGGGAATGTTGATGTCATCAGCTGCATCATCAGTATCAACGGACTCACTTTTTTGTTTGCTACATTCCATATGTGTTCATTCACAGTTAGTTTTGATGCCTTCAGTGAAAATATACAATTCAAATATAAAGGCAGGTTGTGTGCATTTATTTATTTATTTTCCATACAATATCTTACTCAGGAGTTCATTTTGCTCTTCCAGGGTCAGCTGTTTGAGGCGTACAACATGGCCGCCCTGTGGAATCTACCCATCATCTTCGTCTGTGAGAATAACAGATACGGCAAAGGGACATCCATGGAGCGAGTGTCAGTGTGTACGGACTTCTACAAAAGAGCAGCCTACATCCCCGGGCTCAGGGTGAGAAGGCTGCATTATCTGTACAGTCTTGGGTTTTTGGAAGTGTTAATACTGGCAATCACTGGTAATCAGGGTTGCCAGATTTTCAGAGAGCAACAAGCGACCAAGCCTTTTGAAAAACCCCCAAAACGAGTGATCCGAGCCCCACAAAATGAAGTCCCAAACAGAAGCAACTAGTTAAACGTTTTGTCACAGCTCAACAAGCACTAATGAGATGTGAATATTTTATTAGCATATTTAATATCAATAACAGCTTTAAAATTTTAACAGCTTATTTCAGTAATTTTTATATACTGAATATGGTCATCACTGAGTCTATTAATGCAAAGCAGAACTGAAAAAAAATATTAGGAGGCCACTTAGGAGCCAGCCCAAAAGACATGTATCCCTCCAACTCTCCAAATAAAGAAGCCCAAAGTCACTTTAAAGAAGCGGACTTGGCAACTATGCTGATAATGTTAATGTGGGACTAAACACCTGGAGGTCTAAAGGGTGGAGTGAGGGGAGAGGAGGGGCGAGGTCTAGAGGTATAAGGAACCGTATGATTGGTCTAATGGGTATCCACATTTCAAACTCCGCCCCTTCAGCCAGGTGTTGTAATCAGTGTGTAATCAAAAACACCTGGCTTTACGCAGAGCAGTACAGTGTGATGTCACATAGTACATGAAATTGGAGTGGCTACTAAAGGCAACACATGCCCAGTTTATGACTGTTTTTGACCAGAAAACTGCAAATTTACCTGGTTTGCACTAAAATTGCCAAAATAAAAAGACTGCATTTTCACTAAAAAGTTTTAGTTACAAACCGCAATACAACTTAACCTGGGAAGCGGCCATTGCCAACTGGCTTGAGTCGTAGTATCTGGCAACCCAAAGTTGGACCACACTCTGCTTTCTGAATGAATAATTGCATGTAATTTGCTTCTGTAAAATGTAATAAATTAGGGCTGCAAGATAAATTGTTATCAAAATCACAATTTAAATGGCCACAATTAGCAAAAGGCAGAATTGTGATTCTTTTATTAGTTTGTCAGCTCATATTTCAGTCAATTCTTCTGGACCTGTTTAAAATGTGAACTTTTCCTAAATCGTTCAACCCTATAATGAATCTACATTGCAATTGTCATGAGTACATTCTGGTATTTAGAACTGCAGTTGCTACAGGTGGATGGGATGGATGTCCTCTGTGTTCGTGAAGCGTCAAAGTTTGCCAAAGATCATTGTCAATCAGGAAAGGTCAGTTCACTCAATCGTTACTTAAAGGGCCTATAATATTACATCTATGTTAAAACGCCATCTCATCACAATCATACTCGGAGTTGTGTTTTGTTTCATTCACACATGTTTAACACACTACCTGATTATTTAGGCTGAGTTCTTCTCTCGAACTAAAAACACTTTGTTCCACCTTGTGACGTCATGTAGTAATACAGAAAGTGCTCCACTGCGTTTTTAAACTTCATTAACCCTCACTAGTATCATTTGGATAATTTCAGCCCTGGAATTGCCTATCTCAACTAAACAAACATGAAACTACCACTTCATGAGATCACAAGGTGAAACAGAGCATTTTGAGCTTTGGGGATGAGGACTGACTAATAATAAAAGGTTACTCAAACATGTGTGAATGAAACAAAACACAACTCCAGGGATGTTTTAGGACATTTTAGAACTTGGCTTAAAGCTCACAAGAGTAAATTTTGCGTAATATAGGACCTTTAAAGCTGCATCATGTAACTTGTCAACATTTTCCACAGGATGGCTTTAAATATCTCACAATAATATAAGAACAAGAAGTGTGCATGACCAGGTCAAGTTATAGGTCAGATCTGCGTAGAGGCGAGTCCGGACAAAGTAAAACAGCGTATTTTCTAAGGTATTTTTGAGCAATAAAGATGCTTGTAATTACCTGAATGCAAGATAGATATGCCATGCTGTGGAACATTTCAGGCACATTTAAATAAGTTTAGTAAAATATATTTTTTGAACACTAAACAATGTCAAAATGTTGTTTTATTCTTTTTATCATTATTATGTATGTATGTTTAGGTAATCCTGTGTAAACTGTCTCCTTCTCTGCTTACTCCCACTGCATGATGTCATCAAGTTGCATCAGCATTCTCTCTTTCAAACATGTATGAATCACATAAATGTTGCATAATTTGTCTCCTTTAGGGGGGAATATTATGTCAAACCAGCTTTTATGAGCTTTTAACAAAATGTAAATTTGTGATCTACATATTTTATTGTTTAATACTAAGTATCCAAAAAAAGCATAATATATTCCACAATTGTTTCCTTATAGTTCTCATATCTCTGTCTACTATTTGCTGTTTTGTCAATTTTGAAAAAGAAGAATTGAGGGTTAGGATAAGTGAACAGTGGACCTGAAAATACTATGTAAACTATGTATGTCAATATTTTTCTTATTTAGCAGCTTTTACCAGACAATGCATGATGTAAAGAGCATTTAAAAGAATACATGGAAATCAGGTAGTCCCTTATACTCAATCACTATATAAAGAGTTCTGAATGTTTTTTAGGGGCCCATAATATTGGAGCTACAGACCTACCGTTTCCATGGACACGTCACAGTTGAGCAGCACCAGAGGTAAGACATTGCAGGAAACTCCACTTGTGATTAAAGTGGATTTACATGAGGAAATGATTTGATTGGCCACATAAACATGTTAATATAATCCTCTGCAGTTATCGAAGCGAGGCAGAAGTCCAGGAGTACAGTGACAAAGACCCCATATCGAGGCTGGCAGAACAGATGATTCACGCAAACATGACGTCTGCACAGGAGTTTGAGGTATGATAATGTGTACAACATTCAACTTAAAACAGGTTAAAGATACAGTGTGTAACCTCCTGGAGGTGAAAAGTCAACTGCATGATACCATGGAAATAAAAAGTTAAAACCATACTTAAAATATACTCCATGGAGGATGTTTTATGCCATACTGTGAAATATTATAGTCTGGTTGGACACGGGCAGCAGATATGACATTGAGGATGTCATGTGTTTATCTGATCGACCCATTTATATTGCAACACTGTTTTAGATCAATATTTCGGTTTACAATTAACAAATTGTGAAAAAAGTATCTACATTTGTTATTTGAGGGTTTCAGCTTCCTGTTCACTGGCACCACTTTGAGGACTTTTCATTGTTTGCATGTAAATTTTTTTGGTTTGAATTATCAATTGCAATTTCTTAAGTACCCCCCCAAAAAGCATAATATGTCACAAATCATTAATTCAAGAATAAAAATGATAGCTTTTTAGGTTATTGATACGTTAACCAACTTTCTCCATTGTTCAGTTTTAAAGACGACCTATTGAGCTTGTGTCTGTATAACATAATGATCCACATCGATTATAGCCATATAGCTAGTTATAACACCCGTGGATCATTATGTTATAATTTGCACATTTTAAAATGCAATATTCATCTAAAATTACTTAATAAAAGAAACAAGTCCGCTGACTTCTACCTTAGAAAAATGCGGTGCCCAATAAGAGATGACATCATCATAACAAAGAGCTGCAAATTTGTTGGCACCTCCTTGGCTGCACTTTTTTTTTCATTTGTACCAAAATGACTATGCAACGCTGCCAAATCCTACATGTATCACCAATTAAGAAAATTAAAATTAGAGAATGAAGTAAGTACAGAGCAGTGGCCATATACCGGTGGCAGTAAAAACAGGAATTTATTGGCAAAATGGCCTCTTGATAATAAGCGATTAAATTACTTAAATACAACTTCGGGTGAGTAAATGGTGAAACAACTATAACATGGTTAAAAGCTCTGAAAAGTCGATTTTGCAGAATAGGTCCGCTTTAAAAACTGACTAAATCTGGATGTTTACTCAACTTTTTGTGTGTTTTACTGTATTTATTGATTTATTTCTTCTTTTTTTTAGGAAATAGACATGGAGATCAGAAAAGAGGTGGAGGAAGCTACTCAGTTTGCGATAACAGACCAGGAGCCCTCACTGGACGATCTGTGTAACTATATCTACCACAACAGCCCCCCACTGAAGATCAGGGGAATTCACCGCTGGGCTAAACTGGTCTCTATTGGCAACACCCTTTAAAGTGTATTTGACAGATTTTCATGTTTTCCTAATTATGACTTGGTTTGGTGGAATAGTGCCTGTGGTAAAATATCACTTAAGTGTCAGTTTATGTAAAAAAGGTTGAGAAGAAAAGTACAAAAATACTGGAAGTAGTGCTGAGTTTTTAAACAAAATCCCTCTGCCTATGTCATCAACACGGAAAATTCCATCCAAAATGCAGGGACAAATTACGAGCAAGGAGGGCATTTTTTCTGACAGTTTAAACCTTTATCTAACAAAATAAAGGCGTTGTCATTTATTTTTATTTGTCTAATCATAACTATTGCATAATTAGGACAAGTTTTGGCCCTTGTAAATATGATGGTTGCTAGGTAACAGTTATGAAATTACTTGTACATATGTCAAGTAAAATTATAAACTTGGTTAACATTATATTTTACTATGTTTTAGTATGATTTAATGTTGAAAATCACATTCTATTGCCTAAAGAAAGAGTGAGTTTTATTGTCACTGTAGTATCGGAATTGATACGGAGGATCGAGTCTATTCCTTAGTATTGAAATCGATCTTGAAATTTTAGTATCGTGACAACACTGCATAGTGCACTTTTATGTCTATTATTAGCGCTATACCTGTCAACCAATTCTGTAATTCATTAATAATGGTCTGGTTGTTTCCATAGAGATAGGTAGGCTTATATTTACTGCCATAAACTCGTGGTACTCGGAAAACCACTCGTCTTAGACAATACTTGTGTAAAATGTTTGACTGGTCTATTCCATTGTGCAGTTACACTATTTTGTAGCCAGGTGTCAGCAGTGCACTAATAATAGTAAGCAGTTAATGCACAGTTTAAAACATAAATTGTTTCTATGTTCAAGAGATTATTACTGCATGAATTACAATAAAAACATCTTGTTATCTATCTATCTATCTATCTATCTATCTATCTATCTATCTATCCACATTTATCTTACAACATCTTAGTAGTCTACTACAATTTCTAATGCTTATTATTAGTACTTTTATCCTACTATTTCAATTTTTTCCCACTTATGCTATTTTATGCCATCTTTCTGTCTAGTATTATTGTTAGGCTATTATTTATTTATATTTTATTTAAAGTTTTCAAGATCATAGCCTGCACAAACTGTTAATGCATAAAAAGTTGCACATAACATAATACCAGGAGGTTTGCAAATGAAGAGGGGAAAAAAAGTGAATAAATGCTCTCATTTGCAGGCTCACTAGTCTTATAATAAGATGGTAGCGGGTCGATGAGTTGTAGGCCTACCCTAAAGATTGCTCAATTCATTCTTTATAGACTATGCTATGAACGGCGCCTGTATCCTCTCCCGCAGTTTGGAACCATTTGGCGCAAATATACAGCGCAATGTTATGATTTTTGCACTTTACCTTTCGATGTCCCTGCCTCCCCTCGCTCCAGATGCCACGCAGTGTGACGCAGAGTGACGCATCGTGACGCAGTGACAGGTAAACCGACACCGGGCGCCATATTGGGCAAGAGCGGAAGCGAGCGGTGGAGCGAGGAGGGGCGGTGTCAGCGCCACGGCCGATTCGGAATTCTGTTGCGTTCGCTCGGCTTGGCTCGGTTCGATCGCTCGGTCCCGCGGTGCTGGCTGGCTGGCTGGGGACCAACTTTTAACAATTCAAAAACGGAATATATCGGGTATAAAGGAATCATTCATAAACAATACCGACTGCTATAAAAGGAAAGGAAGCCAGAGGGGAGGAATATACGGAGAAGCAGAGCGGTAAAAGTCGAGGAGGGTGACCGAAGATGCCGCTCGCTCAGTTGGCAGACCCCTGGCAGAAGATGCCTGTGGGCACCGCTGGAGAGGTGAGTCCTGGCCGCTGTCAAGATCCACTGACTGCCGCTGTCCTGGAGCCACATGACACCTCTCCTCCACTAGTTTAGCACATGCAATTACCAATGTCCTAACTTATTTATCCAGCCAATTTCACTCGTGTCACTGTACTGGGTTAAAGCTTTAGACCGCTAATGACGAGGAAGTCATACCGAGATTTAGGTTCAACAAATCTAAGAGCATAGTTTTAACTTATTTTACTCGAGTAGACTATACAGTTTCATAATGTTTATTTAGATTATTTAGTAATGACAACAAAGGATAATGAAGTACTGAGATTTAACTTCAATTTCAAAGTTCAAGTTAAGGCAACTTACTGTATTTGACAATGTTTATCCATTTTATACAGATCCTAATGATTTGTCGTTGTAACTTACTAGCTCTAGCTCTAGCATATTTATAATGCACTTAAACTTATGTTCCCCTCATTAGGCTAGTAGCTTTTGGCTTAATAATGTCGTTTATTTTATACATAACATTGGGGAAACATTGAATTATGAACTGATAAACGAATACAAGAATCACATGGAGTTCAATACATTTTTGTAGAGGTGTAATTTACAGGGTAAGCAGATTATAGTAAAGCAAAGACTGGATATTTTGTTCTCTGCAGAGGAGATAATACCCTAATGAAATATCTGCAGTGTTTGCAATTTCAATCAATTAATGTTTCACACACTGTCATCAAAACAATTAAACTATGCCTGGGACACATACACAAGTATAGATCTGCAAAGAGTTTAGCACATAGTAGTAGTAGTACAAGAAAGTAATTATTCTTGATATAATCCAATTTGTGGTTGTGTCTAGCATTTCATTGCAAATACTTCACTGACAGTTCACATTAGTTTGATTCTGGCAACGTTTTCAGTTGGCAGACAAACTAGGCACTATCAGTGAATTTCATTTTCTCATAATATGCGACGTGGTTTTCAACATTTTTTTTGACTCATAGACTTAAAAAGGGACTGTTCAAGTGTTGTCACGATGCCAACATTTCAAACTCAATTTCGATACTAAGGAATAGACTCAATACCAATTCAGATACCACAATGATGATAATAGTTAGACAGTAGAGTGTGGTTTTCTACATTAAATCTTAGTACTTTCGTTTATATTCCCATGTGGCCTTATATCTGTGTAATCCCTCAGTCGTCCAGTAGGTTCCATATTGGTCCATGGGCGTGTACTAGTCTATGTGTCTTATACTTGTTCTGATACAGCTCAAGATCATTGTGAAAGGTTCATTTCTGTCCTGTGAATGTGACTTTTGAGTATCGATACCTGCTCAAATGAATTTCGATATTAGCTTTAGTATCGATTAGTATCTGATTTTAGATACTTTTGACCACCAGACTGTACTGCATGTTATTGGGTGAAGAGTGGGGAAAGACATTTGGGAAATTGTCAAACCAGGACTCCGGTCCCTAAATGTGTGCACTGTGACCTAACCCTTAAGCCACTGTCAGATATATTTCAACATGCCTCTATATAGCTCCATGATTTGACCCTGCCCAAAATGCACATAAAAAAGTCACGTTTAAAGTAGACATAGACGGATATAGGGCTGATATTTGGTCTTTTTAGCGGCTATCGGCCTTAAATCTCCAGCATTGGCCAATATTTTGTTTTGGACGATTTGCTGCCTAGAACATACACACAAAGCTTTATTTTAACACTTTAATACAAAGAGACAACTGCACTAAATGTGATACACTGCTCTCTTAAAGGTCTGTGGTAAAAAAAGGCTTGTGGGGAGTTTGTAATACATTTAAATTACATAATTTGAAAAAAATAATCAAAGTATCGTCTGAGTTTATTGGCCATCGCTTGTTCTGGATTCTAAACAGTCGGTATCGACATCTGCCATGAAAAAACCCGTATCAGTCGATCTTGAGTTTCAAGTTCAAAACTACTCAATAACTATAAGTTACTGAAGATTGCCAAATAAAGTTTTCATTTGGCAGTTAATTTTCTTTTTCTTTACAGATCTGACATTATAATGTTTTCTGAAGTTGAGAGTTTGACCTAAAATACCTATCAGTAGTGTTGACCCAATACTAACATTTCGATTCCGATGCTAAGAAAAAGGCTCACTTTTGATACAACATTGTATGAATCACATAAAGGCGGCAGAAAGCCAAATCATCAGCTATTCCTGAAAGATATCATTTGTCTAATTTATGTTATTTTTCATTATTGATACTTGAAAACACAGTATTAATATCAATTAGCATCTTCAGTTTTTTTGGACAGCCCTCCTCCCAAAAGGCCTCAGAGCTGTTATGCAGAAATAGAAATCTCTGCACTGTCCATGTGTCCTTGGGCAAGACACTCCACCTGCCCCCCTCCCCTGTGGCAGTGTTAGTGCTGTGAGTGCAGATGGGGCCTTGATGTAAAGTGCTCTGAGTGCAAAGAGGTTGAGAGGAGCTGTATAAATTTACCATAATAAATGGCTAATGGCTTCGGACTTTAAATAGGACTTTGATAACCGAACAACAACTGGCTTTTCCTGGAGCCCACCTCAGCAGCTCTACCTGTAATGTAAATATGAAATACTAAAGGCCCTGTACCAGATGTTTTGTGTTTGAGCAAAATGTGTCTTGCCTCAGTACGCTATTTTATTTTATTCCCTAGATTGTGACATAAAAGTTTGTTTCAAAGTTTCTGGTCTACTAAAAAGTATGCATTTGTCCTCATATGTTCATATAATTGGATATTCTAAACTAATTGATTGTGAGGAAATGGAAGCTAGTAGCAGGAAGTGCATTAGCATGCTAGTTGTTGTTATGGCAAAACTCTTTGACCTCTGAGCATTGTGAAAAGTGCTTATCAACTCATTGTGGTGGATAATCAGGATGCTCTGAATGCATAAGGTAAGTGAGGAATAACTTTGAACCACTGCAAACCGTTTAAAATGAACTAGTTCTGTTTTTCATGTTTTTAAGACAGTATCAATCACGTACAGCGCTCAAGTTAATTCATAGAATTTACGTCAAACTCCATACTTGGTACAACCTTTCTTGCCCTTATTTAACCTTGGCGCTAAAAGAGTACACTGGTAGCTTAAGGCTAGGTTCATGTTTTTCTTGATTTGGTCCTGGTTTGACTCCACTTTAGCCTGATGTGTTTTAGACCTGTTTTAGTTCCGGTCTAGTCCAGGTTTAGTTCCAGGTTTAGTTCCAGGTTTAGTTCCAGGTTTAGTTCTAATTTGGATGTTGTGTGTGTGAACACTGCTTTAAAGGTGCTCTATGTAGCTTTTCTGGTAAGCCATGTTTGAATGAATGTTTGTTTCCATGGAGATGTGCTTTGCCGAAATGTTCCACAATATTGCTTTAATCGTATCTATCTTTATCTTTTATCTATTTCTTTTTTTCAATTGAAGGTTTTTTTTAATGCTCAAAAATACCTTGGAAACCCTTCTTAAAGGGCTTCTCTCCACAGATCTGACCTGTTACTTGGCCTGGTGGTGTCACCTGGTTGTCTTCATGGAGATACATATAATGCCATACTGAGGAACATTCCAGACAATGCATTAACATCATAATGGAGACAACCAGAAAAGTTACACAGCGTACCTTTAATATCACTAAAGCTTTATTAGTTCACTGTTATGCATGTATTTTACAACTGCCCTATAAAAATCCCTGTTCATGCACCGTTTGAACTAATTAAAAACAGAGCTATAAAAACTGGATCATTTCCTTTCAGGGTGGATTATTAAGCATTAAACTGTGCAATCATGTTCAAACTAATGATGAGAAATAAACACATTATGCTGTCAGCAACACTAAATCATCTGTGTGTAACACATCTGTTATTGGGTCTAAACGTTAGAGCTAGTCTGGCCTGTATATCATGTTGTTATATTTAATTTTAATAGGCTGGGCTGGTGACGGTATTTTAGGAACGTTCAAAGGTTTTAATTTAAACAGTGGTTATTTTTATGAGAAAACTGAATGACTAAAACCAACGCTAAAACCAACGCTAAAACCAACGCTAAAACCAACGCTAAAACCAACGCTAAAACCGGGGCTAAAACCAACGCTAAAACCAACGCTAAAACCAACGCTAAAACCAACGCTAAAACCAACGCTAAAACCAACGCTAAAACCAACGCTAAAACCAACGCTAAAACCAACGCTAAAACCAACGCTAAAACCAACGCTAAAACCAACGCTAAAACCAACGCTAAAACCAACGCTAAAACCGGGGCTAAAACCGGGGCTAAAACCGGGGCTAAAACCGGGGCTAAAACCGGGGCTAAAACCAGGACCAAACCAGGCGGCCATCCTTCTAGCTGGGTCAAGTGTAGCACAAGTTAACTGAGAACCAAAATACAGTTTAGATGCAAATGCGATGTGAAGTTTAACACATTTATTTTGTGACAGCTTGTTCCAGATTCTGCCCTGGTTTCCTCAGCTGGTTTCATTTCTATATGTCATATTTCATC
>KN471136.1:10085-23969 GCA_000787095.1 Periophthalmodon schlosseri
GTGACCAAGTGGGCTGGAGAGGGACTGGGCAGTGTGCTAGCATGCAATTTGGCAAGTATACTGCAAAACTCAAGTATCCAGCAGCACATCAAGGAATGTTTTGGTACATGTGGAACTAATTTAGAGTCACTGCAGTGATACTACTAATGGCGCTTGGGTGGCTTGATCTTAATTAATTTCAGTTTAGTGGTAAAAACCTTTAGAGGAGGGGGTATTACACTTCTATGGGATATTAATTGCTAGCACATTGCATATTTAGATCACAGTGTTATCTTTTATTGTTTACAAAATGCTATATCTGCTAAAAATAAGATATTAACATGTTTAATAAGTTTCTCTTTTGTTTTTTATTGCCTCAGTGCCCTTTGTTTTGTATCATGCTTTTGGAAAATTGTTATGCAGGGGCATAGGTTGTGGCCTGAGTATTAGAATCATACATGCCAACTGTAAGGAGGGTATGAATAGTGCCTGGGAGAGATCACTAGATTACTCAAACATACATGGATGACATATAAAACCTCTTCAGGCATGTTTTTTTTTTTTGTTTTGTTTTTTGGTTTGTTTGTTTTTTATGAGGGAACGTTATAATGTGGTAGAAGGCTCCAAAAAGTCGATTTTGCACAATACCATTCTTTAATAAAAAATATTCCTGAGTCCGTAAAAAAAAATGCTATCTCAAACCGCGTTTGCACAAATCTTAAATGTCTTGGCAACTGCTAACCAAAGCAATAAAAAAAAATCACAGCAGGTAGTAAGAGTGTTTGCTCTATATTCTCCAAATTGTGGGTTTTATTTTTTGTAAGGAAAAATAAAATTATAGGACACTGAAATTACAACTTTACGTCAAATGTACTTTTCAACACTCCTTGAATCCCATTTAAAAAGAACTACAAATTACATCCTGCTGGCATCTAAATATACAGGTATGAATCAGTGCTGCTCTTTTTGCTCAAAATATTTGTGACAAAAGCTGTCACTACTGCTGAGAGTTTTATTTGCTGTCGCCGCAGGCTAAAACTTCAAGCCGAGAATCCTGAAGTTTATGGTTAGGCTTAAGACAAAACCCATGTTGACACCAGAAGACACATTTGCTCATGCGCAAAATGGGAAAACAAAGAACCCAAAATGATATTGTCGCTCTCTCTATCACACAGGAAATGATTCATATGGTTGAAGGGAAACCATTTGAGTGATTATGCTAAATGATTATGCCAAGCTCAAATAACCATAATCAGGTTATTGTAATTGTGACAGCCATTTAAAAAGTAAATCCTTGGTGCAGTGAATTGGCGCAGTCTATTTCATCCCAATTCATCTCATCTTAATTCGCATTAAAACAATTAGTAAATGGTTTCTGCATGCGCCTATCTAGAATATAACTTTGAGTATCTATTCCAGTGCCTTCTCAGACTGATGTTTCAAGCTTTTGTTTCCTGACCTTTTGAGTGAAACGGTTTAAAGCGCCACCTAATTTGATTCGTTTTGCCAGGCTTTGTGCGCCAGAGAAGCAGCTGAAATTGCCCCTGACACAATGACACTAAATGTACGACCTCGACGAGTTTCTTCTAACCCAATGTCTTTCTTATGACCTTCTATTTTTTTATTTCTTTTAGAGTGCGACTGAAGGATGGTGTGGCGTTTTTGGGGGCAAGAGCCAGTAACCCCGTTCTGTGGACGGTGAGCCAGGATGTCCGGAGCGAGGGCCACCGGATCGTAACCCTTCACTGTCGCAGGAAGGAGAACAGCTTCACTCAAAGGTACGGCCTCCTCTGCTCAAATATAAATCATGATGTGAAAGAAATATGCCATGGAGACTGGACAAGTGGGCAGCCCAGCACTAGTTCATTTTTCGGACAGCTGTCAGAAAAGAGTGATGGCTTCGCACGCTTGAATGAGGACATGAGTCAGCATGTGAGCGGCCATTTGTGCCATCAAGAGCCAGTCATGAAAACTCTGTGCCCTTTTGTCTTTACACATCACTCCCTTTTCTAAACTTGTTGTGATAGCTCTGGGGCATGGATTTATAGGACACCGTCTAGACACCATAGCATATTTATATAAAATGGAAACCAATAATACGGTGTGCTCACTTGACAGCCTCAAAACCACTATAGAGAACAGTGATAACAGTGATGCAGTGTTGCAATTGACTATACACACAGCGTTATGATTCCAATGGGTTTGCTATAGTTACATCCGCTCAATATGGTTTTTGTGGAATATGTTCCCTGGTGATTCTTGTAAATAAGCTAAATTTAGAGTTCCACTATATTTAAAGATTTAGACAAATTAGAGAACCGGTAAGAGCATGAGTGCTTTACTGGGTCAAAAAATGTGTCGAAGACTTTTAAAACATTGGGTGCTCTTCATGGATGAAAACATTTACTTAAATAAATGCTTGAATCTGCTATATAGTTGTAATCTATGACACTCATAGATCTTTGTTATAATCTGGATATATTAAATCGCAATATCGGTCTAAAACAAATTAATGCGGTGACCAATGGGAGCTGATGTCGTTATAAACGTCATCACAATAAAGAGCCGTGCATTTGTACCACAATAACTATGCAATGCTGCCAAATCCTGTATTACCGATTAAGAAACTAAAATCGGAGAATGAAGTACAGAGCAGTAGGCGTATACTGGTGGCGGTGAAAATGGGGGTTGATCAGAGCAATGACGTCTTAACTACAGGAGGATAAAGATTACTCAAACATGCATGGCTTACGCTAAATACAGCTTTTGAGAGGGTAAATGAGAAGGGGAAACAACTATAACATGAGTAAAAGCTGTAAAAATAAAGCTGTAAAGTCAATTTTGCATAATAGGTCCGCTTTAAAGAGATTCTATACAAAGTACTTGCAGATTGAAGATTTCATTGAGATTTCATATACTTGTACATAATAGATCAGTTGGAACTGGTGAATTATAAATTGATGATGGACTTTACAGACAAAATTTGAACCCAAGATGTACTAGCTAAGGAGGTAATATGTGCTAAATTGACCCTTTATTGACGTTTGATCCTTGGCTCAGTCTTAAATTTTCTGGTGTCTAATAAATACAACTAATCTACCAAACCATAACCAATACCTGCGAATTAAAACCTTTAAGCCATTAGATTGCTTTGGTAAAAACATTAAACATTTTACAAGTACTGTCCAAAGAAAGAAAATGGTGCGTGCCTCTAGTCCTGCTATACCTGATTTATACTTTCTTTAAAAACGTGAAAAACCGAACTAGTCCATTTAAGGGGTTTGCAGTGGTCGAGTTATTCCTCCATTACCCTATGCATTCCAAACATATAAGTGCTTTCACAGCTCTCAGAGACCAGTGTGGAGTTTTGCTGTGACAGTAAAGCTAACTATATTGCTACTGTGCACTTCCTGATTATGGGACAATAAAACCTACTATAATTAGATGCAGACAGTACACAATGGACATATTTTGACCTCAAGAGCTGCTTCTCTAATATTTCTGTACTGGGGCAAGTCACATTTTGCGCAAATACATAAGAAAAAAACAGTACAGGGACGTGGAGGCGGGTGCTGTAGGTGGGCGTGTAGCAGGGCATTTGGAATTCACCTCGGCACCTAAATGGCTCTAAACGAAGACAAAGTAGGTGCACACAGGAAGCGACACAGTCTGGCTGGGCTGTTATTTCCTCCCTGGTGTCAAGGTGGTGACAGTGATGAAGAGCCCTATCATTTACATGCATCTCTTCTGTATTGTGGGCCAGGAGAGGGGACACTGAATTATACAGGACTGTCCACTACAAGGTCAAAAACATTCAACTGTATCATGGCCCGCAGTCCTCAAAACAAAAGAACGTCTTAAAGTATGGAGGTGATCATGTGACACCATTTTCGGGGTGTGATGTCCATGGAATAACTAATAGAAACAAAAACGAAATATCAGAGTAGCAGAGTGGTTAGTATTCCTGCCTCTCAGCAAGTATGTGTGTTAATATGAACTGTCACACTGTTAGTGATAGCGAGTTTTCTTTGTTTGTGTCTGTTTGCATGCTCTCCCTGTGCCTGGATACTCAGAAACCAGCACAAGCTAATCCTTTATCTGAATTAAGTGTGTCAGCCCTAATGTTACATAGTTGCTGCAGGCCCATAGTTGCTGTGTTAAGCTCTATGCGTCAACAAATAGGATGGCATTCAATTAAAATTGGATATGTTAAATTGGATGTTGAATAAACAAACTTTAATAAATGTTTTTGTTTGCTAAGCATGCATTAGCCAGGGTCATACTTCCCCTTTTCGAGAATAAATATACCCAGGAAAAAAAAGGGAAAAAAAAGAAAATATTTTGATTGTAATGAAAAACAATAATTTTCATGTCACGAATCGCAGCCCTACAAAGAGTGACTTTTGTTGCTTCTTTTCATCAAAACCTTCACACAACACAAACATTTGAACTGGTGACACAGACTGCTTGAATGACTCTTAATAGTATTTGTTTTTTTAGTTTCAAACAGGCACAGCTTGGTTCCTTTTAGGATTTCTACTTCTCTAAATGGATTCTGAAACACTTTCATGCAGAATTTGTTCATGCAAGCTGTTAGGGAGTTGGAGCAGCATATTTTGTCTGTTTCTTGTAAAAAACAAATCAAATTGGTCAATTCTCAGAAGATATTTCCTGGGCTCAAACTGCATAAAACAACTTGGTTATGTTTACACTAGATTTGGGAATTTAAATTCATGAACGTTGTGAATGAAGTTTTTTTGTAAGATTTTATCTCCTTCCTTCGCACCAGACTTGTGGTGAATTCTAATATGACCCTGACTCTGTGTGCCATCAGTCAAATTAAGTGTCCAAAACTTTATCAGCTAGAACGTGAATGGGCCAAATTGAACTTTGGATTGTATGCAGGTATGATATTGTAGGCTCCATACCTTGCAACAGCATAGAAGCCTTACTGTCAGTTGAATTGCCATATACTGCCTATTAAAAGTTTATGACAGTAAGCAGGATGCCTCCGCCTATTTGAACGACAGGAGAAACTGCAGTGTAAGCTGTATGTGGCAGACACAGCGACAGGCGCGGTATCTTAACCATGATGCTAGAAGTCAAGTTTCAACCCAGGACAGGAGTGCCTCACAGCTAAAACAAATTATTCAGCATGTATCAATAACAAAGTCTTCTGCATAATATCTCCGCTCAAGTGTGCGCTCTAAGACACTCGTCAAAAGACACTTTGCCAACATTGCTGCGTCTTAGGTGAGCTGCCTGCTGAGCTACAGGCTAGAGATTACGTGTTGAAAGTACCTGGAGCCCTGAAATATTGAACAGCTTGGGTATGTTTTATTTAAAGTTGTGTGCTGTACTGAGGTGATAGCCACAAAAGCTAATGTACTGTCATGTTTGTCTCAGGCTGAACTAAATAAAGGGGAAGGGCATCTGACATAAAACCACCTGCTTATCTCCATGGAAATTTTATTGCTTTCCCTGAAATGGTTCACTGCTTGGCATATATGCATTACAGGTGTTTTATTGTTAAAACAACAGAAAAACATGCTGGATGTCCTGTCCAAAGATCTGACCAGTAACTTGGCCTGGTGACTCCACCTACTTGTTATATACCACTGTATAACTTTCAGGGCTGACACGATACAACTGCAAATGAGTCAAAATAATGTTCATGATTTATCAGAGCAGTCTAATCTTAAGAACTTTTTTTACAATGCAACAACTGTAAAAAAAATCGTCTTTTCAAACCTAACGCAACCTTAAACAACATTAAAAACAGATCCCACACCCTTGTCTTGTGTCTCATGAATCCCACAGTACAGCACACAAGACCCCTGCGAATGTCAACCCCTCCGCTTCATTTCAGTAAATAACAGCGGCGTTCTCTGACACTGACAAACAGCGGCACGAACAAATAAACAGTCGTACAAATGCAACCCTCCTAGCTTCTTTTCACCTTCAAAGGCCTGGGATCACCAGACGACACTGCGCCTTTCAATTTGGCTGCTTTCGAGTGAGGCCCCCCACCGAGCAAGCGAGTGGGAGTCGGGGCTTACTTTGCAAGAGTGACAAGACAGCCTTACAAACACCTACATTGTGATGCAAGCGTAAACCTCAGTTATCTCACGACACCATGTCTGAATGACTGAATGACTGTGACCAATTTGAGCCTGCAATGGAATATTCACTGCGTTTCATTGCTTGTTGTGGTTGTTAAGATGAGATCATAAGACATTGAAAAATAAAATTGCAGTAGTTTTGGACAATTTAGTGTATCATTTGATTTATTTATTTATTTTTTATTTTTTTAAAGGCAATGTGATTTTACAGTTTGTTCGCCTTTTTTGTGGTTACATTTCTGATGGAATGCCATAATATCACTTATTGATTAATCAGTGCCATTTTACACAAAACATTTTTTTTTTTTTCTTCCAGAGTTTGAAATCTGATCCAAACCAGATACCTTTACTGGATTGGCTGTAGACCCCTTGATTCAAAAACCCCAACCATATCATTGACGACTAGAGATGACTGATTCACGAACTCTCGATCAATACGATCTTCATGATCGACACCCCCATCCCCCCTTTCCCTCCCAAGGTTGTTTTTGTCCATAGGGCTGTAGTCGACTAAAGTGCATTGACTACAATGAGAAGAAGTCAACTCTCAAGACAAAGGTCAACTCACTCAAAGCTTTGTCTTCTTCTGGTACATTTTAATCCCATAATAATCTTAATAATAAAATAATCAGTCAACGAATTAAAAATTTGTCAACTAAAACTCCATCGACTGATTAATCAACTTAAGGACTACAACCCTATTTGTCAATATTGCCCACCCTTGATTTATTGGTAGCTATAATGGAGGTTTTGCAATAAAGTTATTGTACTGTCTTTTTGAGTTCTGCTGTGCATGTGATGAAAGTCTAAGCTTGTTTTACTGGAAATGGGTTAAAGAATCCAATTGTTTTTTCCAACATGTTTTAAGCATTAGAGAATGGAGGCGTTCTGCGTTCGTCCCAGCCATCTGCGAAGGAGGTGACACGGCTCTCCTGAGGGCCTTTGAGCGGAAATAACAAGAAGACGCAGTCAATAGAGGCCATTGGAAATCCCAGGCTTGCTTTAGACTGAATTCATTTGCATTATTCTCATCTGTGTCAAGGAAGACTCTGTTCTCTTATAAATTGTCCATAAATATAGTAGTTGGATAAGACTGTGTTTACTAAGCAATGTTGTATCACCAAACGGAAAATTCTCAGCAATGAAAAGTGCAAGTTCACATTTGCTTCACTTCAATTTTTTTTTTTTTTCCCCTTTAAGTCGACCTAGTTCCGGATAGATTTCTTTCATTTTCATACTATTCTGGAGTATTGACATTGAATTTTTTTGAAAAGTATGACTTTTTTCAGTCTTCTGCTTTCCAAAGTATAGACTTATTAGTTTACATTAGGGCTGGGTGATTTTGCCTGAAAATAAAATTGACAATTATTTCTAACAAAAAATTCTAAAAATGTTTTGCAAACTACAGAAAACTGTCAAAACATAAAGATGTACACTTGTTTGAATTCAATTCAAGTACATAGTAAGCTCCTTTTTAACTAAAAGCAGCTAAAGAATGTGATGTTACTTCAACATTATATTAAGAAGAGATGACATTTAACTCATTGGCCATTGGGGGTAATCCATCTCCATTTAATGAGATCAAACTAACCAACTGATGTTACATTAAACTTATAGCTGATGTGGGGAAAAAGACGCAATTTACACTTTCACAACATTTAATTTGACGTTGCTGATTTCAAAGTTCGCTCTGGCCCTGTGCTAACCTCCTCTGCTTTTCTCTGAGAGTTACAAACACACACAAAGAGCATATCACTTCTAAGGGTGCGCTCACACTGGCCCAATTGAACCATGCCCCTAAAGCGTGGTATGTATGTCCAGTGTGAGTGGGACTGTGGACCAAAGCATGGCACGGCTGCTCATGCACACACACATGCACACACACGGTTAATCGTGCTGGGGAACGGTTCGATTGGACTAGTGTGAGTGCACCTTTACACTTTTATCTCAATGTGCTAATGCTAAAGCTAATACCTGTGAATACCAATAATTCACACACACATAGAATACAATAGACTACAATAGAATGCATTGTTCCTCGGACTCAAGGACAGGACTGTGAGTCCCTGTGCAGTTGCATGAGAACTCACGATGATAACGCTATGCTAACCAGATGATCCTCCTTTACAGCCACATTGAAAGGTACATACTGTGTCTTTAAGTTACATTGCGGGTCTTTGTTTGGCTCTGTGTTTTGTATCTAATGTTCCACTCAGAATGTTCACATTAGAACTGAGCTGAACGACCTCAAACCACCTGTGTGTCAAGATTCATATTCTCCACAATGAAAACCAGACACTGCACTTTGTTTTAATAATTTAATTAACAATAAGTGATATTTTGAAGGACAAAACTTCGGCCACTTTGTCACGCCATGCACACACACACACACCAAACTGTAAACATACACTCCTTAGGGCTCTCCTATCATTTCTGGAAGGCCCGTAGCTGCGCTGTTCATTTTTGCCTAACTATGCTTTGTGCCGATTTTTGAGAGTTTGAGCTTTTTCTCAGGAGTGATTTACTTGGTGGAAAGGAATAATAATAATAATCTTTTTTTATTCATTTTTTTACGCTCAAACCATAAAAGTTAGAATGATGTGACTTTGGCACATTATTCCCCATTATGATGAGCCTCTTCTTTCACAAGTCCACGACAAATAGATTGGCGTTTATGCATTTTTTAAATTAACATTTGAAGGGGGTGCTATAGAGACATTTTAAAAGACAGAGCCCTAATTTGCATGTCATTACGTCCAGCTCAGAAATGTTCACGCGTGCTTCATTGGGTCCATTCAAATCCAACAATGCTTGTGAAACAGAATTTTTTTATTTTTCCAAAAATTGACATTTTGTTGTCCAAGTCTAAACCAGGTCTAAACCAGGTCTAAACCAGGTCTAAACTGGGTCTAAACTGGGTCTAAACCGGGTCTAAACTTCCATTTGAGCGTCCTGTTGGTTATCAAAGCCGTCCTTCTTTTCTTAAATCTCTCCTTGTCTCCCTCAACACTCTCCATCTGTGTTCTGTTTTGACACTTCTCTGCCCCCACAAGTTCCATCACTTCCTCCATACACGTTTGCACTTCCTGTCTGACTTCCTGTCTCCCTTTCCTCAGCGCCTCATTCTCATGGCACTCCTCATACAGAAGTGCCACGTTATAATCAAAGCACTCCTTCACTTCCAGGATATATTTGTCTTGGCTTTCTCGCTCTGCCGCCATTTTGAGGACCTGATTTTGAATTTTGGTGTTCTTCTCTCTCTCTCGTCTTCAAGCTGTTTCTGCAGACTAGTTTGCTCCTGTAGCGGCCCCTGTAGAGATGTACCCAGGCACTGCAGCTCTTCTTCTTTCTTTGTGAGTTGTTCAGACAGTTCCTGTTTGAGTCTTGTCTGTTTTTCCAGCTTGATCCTGATCTTTTGGAGTTCACGTTTAATTTCAGTGTTTTCAGATTTTTCTTCCTGTCTCTCTTTCCTCAGCACCTCATTCTCATGGCGCTCCTTGTACAGAAGTGCCACCTTTATAATCAAAGCACTCTTTCAGTTCCAGGATATCTTTGTCTTGGCTTTCTCGCTCTGCTGCCATTTTGAGGACCTGATTTTGAAGTTGGGCATTCTTCTCGCTCTCGTCTTCGAGCTGTTTCTGCAGACTGGTTTGCACCCAAGCACTGCAGCTCTTCTTCTTTCTTTTTCTTTCTGTTCAGACAGATCCTGTTTGAGTCTTGTCTGTTTTTCCAGCTCGATCCTGATTTTTTGAAGTTCACGTTTAACTTCAGCATTTTCAGACTTTTCTTCCTGTAATTCCTCTTCCGGGAGTGTGCCGTCTCCTTGATGCTCCACAACTGGTTTGACTAGACTTTTCTCAGTCTTGTCACATATATTTTGAAATACCCGACGTGTATTCAGCAGTTCCCTCATCTCCTTCATCGCCTCAATATCTCTCATCAGTTTCTCATTGGCCTGAATTTTGGACCTGAGGCTTTCTTCAAGACGTTGGATTCTTCCATTGGCCTCAGAATGTTCTGCATTGTACTTTAAAATGACCTCGTCTTTCCTCTTTACTTTCTCTCTCAAACTGAGGTTAGCTTTGGTCTTGAGCTGCAGATCCTGTAGGAGCAGATTTTTACAACCCTGTCCTTGCTCCAAACTTTGCCGTGCATTTTCTATCAGCGTATTTTTTGCGTTGATGATTTGATCGAATTCACTAATCATACCTGATAACTTTAGCTTTGAGTCATGGAGTTCTTTGTCTTTGATCTGACAATTTTGTTCGAGAAGCTCATTTTTGATGTTGGCCACCCTGAGCTGTACTTTCAGAGATTCTGTCTGTTCGTACAGTTCATTCAGATGGCGTCCCCTAGCTTCAGTCCCCTCCATGGCCTTGTCCAATCTACTCTGCAGATCTCTGTTCAGGTTTCTGAGTGTAGATTTTTTCCCTCTAAAACATGAAAACATTTTTGGTGCTTTTTGTTCAGACTTATAAATGAAATAAATTCACTTGTAAATGCTCAAACAGTGTCATCTGGCTTGTTTCTGGCTCGTGTCTCTCTCGTCGTTCGTCTCTGGTTTATCTGTGATCTCTGAGTGGTCGTTTTTTCAGATTCTAGAATGTCATGACATACTCCCAGGTGGCTGCATGTATGTCTATGGTGGAATGTTCAGCAGTTATCATGGTGACGCAATGCTAAAAATGTTCTGCAAACTACAGAAAATTATCAAAACATAAAGATGTATAATTGTTTAAATTCAAGTTATAGTGCAAGTACGTAGTAAGCTCCTTTTGTTTTGTTATGTTACTTCAACATCGGGGGTAATCCGTCAGCATTTTATGAATGAGATCAAACTAACTAACTTGTATTGTTGGCACGTTTGCTCATGTACACACACACACACACAATTTATGTTTACGAGCCCTGTCTTGTGCGCAAAGAGGATAGAGGACAAAAGGAAAAAGTGAATGAACTCTGCTCCAAAACTCACAGCGAATCCACGATCACCTTTAGTAAGGACTGTGACAGAGGTAGAAGTTTTGAAGCCTCGTCTCCAGTTGTCCTCACTGCTCCACACAGTTGTTTAACCTCCTAGGACCTGAACTCTTCAAGACGTGCTTTATTCATTTTTTCTCTTTGTTATTTGGGCTGACTGGGATCTGATCAGTGTAAAAACAAAGAATTATCTTTTTACACTATGAGAAAAATTATGTCCACATATGAGGACATTCGTTCTACGTTTTAATCATTTTGATAGAAACAATAAAGTCACATTTAAATAATGATTAGCAAAAACTATTTAAGTGCCTGAACACATTGTTCCTGAGTAAAAACAAAATGAGTAACAAGAATTGTGCCTCTTAGAACTATGTGTCTCATTTGAAGAGCTTCTAACAGGTGCAGACATGAGCCTTTAACAAAGTCCATCTTGAATCTAAACTATAATGTGTTAAACTCTTCTGTCATCACTGGTGGCAGTTTAATGACCTCATATGTGGACACCAGGACCTTGCAGAGAAAAAAATTGTATTGTCTAGACAACCCAAAATGTGTTGTCCACATATGAGGACGCAGGTCTCAGGAGGTTAATCCATAAACTCATGGAGGAGCGTACCACAGCAGGGCTCATATCTGCCTCACTATTTAAGAGATATTTCATGCCACTGGATGTCGTCATCACACAAGATCGTTTTGAACTTAAAATTTGATTAATCAATTCAATCGATTTTTTTGGCTCAGCCCTAGCTTACATAATTGTGCACTTGCAGACCTTTTCAATGAGACAACTTCTGACAACTACTGATAATAAAAGCTGTAACATGTAAGCTATGTTCAAAATGACCCCATGTGAGAACACTGACACTTGCATTACTGAGTATATTATGATGTGTGTTTTTTCCCCAATAATGCTAGTTTTAGAAATGACAAATCCAAAATACAGCAGATAATTCACCAGATCCTAATTGTAATGGTTTATGAATTTGGATTTTAAGGAGATTAAGTAACATCCTTTATTATCCTTTTTTTTTTTTATTAGATGTTTTTATTGTACAAAAAGGCACAAATCCTTACTGTGAGCGGGCTTGCATCTCCACAAACCTGCCTTAAATGTAGCCTGAAGGGAGGCCTTGTCGCCATGGAAATTTTATTGCTTTGGATAAAATCTTCCACTGTTGGGCATAAAACTTATCTCTAGAGAATGTTGCAATCTTGCATGTTATGTGCTGCCATTAAATAATTAGTGTTTAACATGATGATATATGGTGATAGATGGATTTGAATTGTGCTGTTCTGTCATGTCTCAGTTAACCAGAACATAATTATGAATGATCCATCAGGGACTTGCTCTGTTGTATCCAGTCTCAATGAGGTTACTCCAGCCTGCTCGTGTGCGAACAGACCACTCGCTGTGCCATATATGGACACTTGCGATTTCCTGATCTCATTATACATGTCTGAGTGGCCCTGAAACACTGTGTACATTTTAAGCCAATTTGATTGATTGTTCTCATGATATGGTAATAATAGCCTGCGGCCTGGTGCGGCACAGTCTCCTCCCTTTCTCATCACTTGCTCACCCGGTGACAGGTTTGCTCACTCCCTCACATGAAACAGGCTTGTTATTATGTGGCCTCTTATGGAAATCCTGCTATTAGAGCCAAGGGGACATTTGTCATTCACACATGCATTTGTTAATATGGTCCATGGTTCGGTCTGAATGTAATTATAGTTTTCTGTGTAAAATGAGCTCAGCTGTTTTTAGTTCATTGGTTGATTACAACATGAAGTCACAATGTGCATGGGTTGAGGCCAAGATATTTGAGGCTCATACTCGTAAAGTCATAAAAAAATGTTGAGTAGCCATTCTTCAAAAATAAAAATGCATAAATGAAAATCAACTGCTTATATACGGTGAAATGTCACTATGACGGGGCAACTGTTTTTGCAGTGTTGAACAGGAAGTCAGTGGACCTGTTTCTATCACTAAGCCATTTTATATGAATATTGTTATTTACAATGAACAAAGTGTAAAAGTGGTGATCTACTTATGCTGTGGTTGTATACTAAATACCAACAAAAGCAGTGCATGTGTTCTCTAATGAATATATAGTCTACTTCATGACACAGAAAGTAGACATTCCCATGCCCAGACATTGGCTAGAATGTAAAGCTATTGTGTGCAACTCATTGGCTTGCTTAAGTGTAGTTAGCTTGTTGATTTAATAAGTTATTTGCTTACAGTTTGGTTAAGTGACTGCACCTCATAATCACATAAGCACACATTGTTTAGGGTTTAAGTGTCTCTGAGGCCGGCGCACTCAAAGCCGCGGAGTAGTTAGGAGTCCCGGTAATTGACAAAACAATGATGAGTGAAGATTGAACGAGAACGCCGCTCGATAGCCAGTCCTCCGCTGTCCGCAAGAGGGGTCAGAGGGCCATGTGCTGTTCCCGCTCATCGCACCGGCTTAACTCACGCGGCCAATGAACACATACAATCAATGCACAGACCAAGCAGAGCGGCTGGGAGCGCATTTACAACCAAGGCTAAATCAAAGGTCCCTTCATCCGCCATCCGATTCCAATGGGAGCAGGCGGCACACATCAGCAAGATGCATGATTGTTAATGGCCCACTGGTTCATTGTGTGTGTGTGTGCGCACGGACGGGGGGAGGGAGCAGACACCTTTATGTGCGTTTGACTGAATGGGAGATTAAAGAGAGGGCTGCCATTAGTCCTGGCCTTGAAAACTGTGGCACTTGATTAGTTTTGGTGTTGTAATGTGTTTAATTAGCAGCGG